>CM059190.1:7161447-7208827 GCA_030323885.1 Branchipolynoe longqiensis
TGGCTGTATTGCGTGTATGTGAGTGTGGTTGTCTGTCTGTGAATGGTTGTGAGTGTATCTGTTATGTGTATGTTCTGTGTGTGCCTATTTGGTGTAGGTGTGAGTGTATGTGTGACTGTGAGTGAGTGTGGCTGTGTGTGTGAGTGTTTGAGTGTGTGGCTGTATTGCGTGTCTGTGAGTGTGGTTGTCTGTCTGTGAATGGTTGTGAGTGTATATGTTATGTGTATGTTCTGTGTGTGCCTATTTTGTGTATGTGTGAGTGTGAGAGTGTATGTGTGACTGTGAGTGAGTGTGGCTGTGTGTGTGAGTGTTTGAGTGTGTGGCTGTATTGCGTGTCTGTGAGTGTGGTTGTCTGTCTGTGAATGGTTGTGAGTGTATATGTTATGTGTATGTTCTGTGTGTGCCTATTTTGTGTATGTGTGAGTGTGAGATGTGTGTGAGAGTGTCTGTGTGAGTGAGTGTGGATGTGTGTGTGAGTGTGTGAGTGTGTGGCTGTATTGCGTGTCTGTGAGTGTGGTTGTCTGTCTGTGAATGGTTGTGAGTGTATATGTTATGTGTATGTTCTGTGTGTGCCTATTTTGTGTATGTGTGAGTGTGAGAGTGTCTGTGTGAGTGAGTGTGGCTGTGTGTGGGTGTGTGTGAGTGTGTGGCTGTATTGCGTGTCTGTGGATGTAGCTGTCTGACTGTGTATTGTGTATGGTTGTGAGTGTATCTGTTAAAGTGTTATGTGTATGTTCTGGTGTGCCTATTTTGTGTGTGTGAGAGTGTCTGTGTGAGTGAGTGTGGATGTGTGTGTGAGTGTGTGAGTGTGTGGCTGTATTGAGTGTCTGTGACTGTGGTTCTCTGTCTGTGTATGGTTGTCAGTGTATATGTTATGTGTATGTTCTGGTGTGCCTATTTTGTGTATGTGTGAGTGTGAGAGGTATGCAGGTATTGCAATACCTCAGGGAGTTTGACGCCCCTGCCCTGCAGAGTGGTAAACCACTGTCTTGTGGTGCAGGTTCTTGACAGAACCGAAGGCTAATGTGGCTGTCACACTACGACGACAAGCGACGACGACAGCCCAGCGACATGGATTTTGTGAAAACCCGACGACATATGCAAATTCGGGCCAAGTTGGACGACAATCGGACGACAGTGCCGCGACAGTGCCGTGACAGTGCCGCGACAGTGCCGCGACAGTGACTAGACTATGCTGCGGACCTGAAGCAGTCTTCATGAGAAATATGAAGAATGGGACGGTGCAAACATGTAGGTTTATGCAGCGGAACTGTTAGGAAGCAGTCTCCATATGATATATGAAGAAATGGGACGGTACAAACATGTGTGTATAGCCCTGTTCACACGGGCAATGTAAATCGATTCGTAGAAAGCGACTTGTATAGTTCGCCTCACATTTCTCGTGTGAACGCACGTCTGATGCGGATTAGGGCTGATTCGACTCACGTGATGCGGATCGTGTAAACCACCTAAGCGAGGTAGTCTACGTGAATCGATTCCTGTGATGCGGATAATGTTGCCCGTGTGGACGCAACCAATTCGCCTCACCTGATTCGATTTGTGTGATGCGCCTCACATTTTGTCCGTGTGAACACGGCTTTAGACTATGCGGCGGATCTGTTAGGAAGCAGTCTCCATATGATATATGAAGAAATGGGAGTGTGAGTGTGAGTGTGAGTGTGATAGTGAGTGTGAGTATGAGTGTGATAGTGAGTGTGAGTGTGAGAGTGAGTGTGACACACACACAGACACAGAGACACAACACAGAGACACACACGCACAGACACACACACAGACACACATACAGAGACACACACAGACACAGACAAAGAGACACACACACAGACACAGATACAGACACAGAGACACACACACAGACACACCACTACACACACACAGAGACACACACGAAGCAGTTTCCATGAGAAATATGAAGAATGGGACGGTGCAAACATGTAGGTTTATGCAGCGGACCTGTTAGGAAGCAGTCTCCATATGATATATGAAGAAATGGGACGGTACAAACATTTAGACTATGCGGCGGACCTGTTAGGAAGCAGTCTAGCAGCTTAACGACAGCGACGACAGCTTAACGACAGCTTAACGACAAAAACGACACCGTAGCGACAGCCGAACGACAGCGTCTGTCGCCGGGTGTCATCGAGGTTTTTCAACATGCCCAAAAACCCGGCGACAAGCCGGCGACAGTGGAGAAACTGGAGGTGTCGTGGAGGTGTCGCGGAGGTGTCGCGGCGACACCCGAACGACAACATACCGACACCGTAGCGACAACCGACGACAGCCGGCGACAGAGCAAAACGACAAGTCGTTGGGCTGTCGTCGGCCTTGTCGTCGTAGTGTGACAGCCACATAAGGGAGCAAACCCTAAACAGAAAACCATTGAGGGCGGTTGATGTATGGAACTCCCAACATCTCCCGACCAGCCACTGCAGGGACAAATAGTTTTGCGCCTTTCTTGACATGTTCTTTCCGGTCTGAAACCTCTATTTGCTCCCCGAGAGAGTGCTGCTGGTAACTTGCAAAAGCTTGCAAAAGCCAGCAGCTCTTCAACACTTTTGCAGGCAGCTTTCATCAAATGTACGACAACACAAAACACCATACTGACTCGGTCGTCGCCCGGTTACCAAGGACCGCACTGCTCGAGCTCATCTTCCGTTGACAGCGGAAAATCAGCTAGGAGCAACACAACACAACACAAAAGAACTACTGACAATTGCTCAATGGAACGGCAGGACTCTCCTCAACCGAGAATCAGCTGTAAACCTGAAGCTGAGAAACATTAAGACCGACTCAATCACTCTCACAGCAGAGAGCTAAATGGAGAGCGGCAGTCAAGTAATGAAAGCAGTCTTTGTCGCATCTCGACCGACAGCATGATGATGATGATGAGTGTGAGAGTGTCTGTGTGAGTGAATGTGGCTGTGTGTGGGTGTGTGTGGGTGTGTGGCTGTATTGTGTGTCTGTGAGTGTGGTTGTCTGTCTGTAAATGTTTGTGAGTGTATGTTATGTGTATGTTCTGTGTGTGTCTATTTTGTGTACATGTGTCAGTGTGTGCGTGTCTGTGTGTGTGTGAGTGTGGCTGTGTGTGAGAGTGTGTGGCTGTATTGCATGTCTGTGAGTGTGGCTGTCCGTGTATGGTTGTGAGTGTATCTGTTATGTGTATGCTCTGTGTGTGCCTATTTTGTGTATGCGTGTCAGTGTCTTGTGTGTGTCAGGTTGGCTGTGTTAATGCATTAGTGTTTGTCTGACTGTGCTTGTTTTGTGTACGGTTGTGAGTGTCTCTGTTCTCTGTGTGTCTGTATGTGTGTGTCTGTGAGTGTATGTGTGTGAGTGTATGTGTGTGAGTGTGGCTGTATTTATGTATGGGTATCGGTGAGTGTGTTTGTATGTGTATGTTTGTGAGTGCGTCTGTTCTGTGCATGTGTGTGAGTTAGTGGTCAGAATTTTGGGTTCTGTCAACATCTGAGGTCATATCAGGACGGGTACTGAGGTACCGACTTGTGACAGTGCGCGCTCATGGCAACTTTATAGTGTTTTCCCTCTGGAAGACCAGGCCGCCGGCACCAATGACCCCAATACTGCACTCACTCACTCACAAGTCACATTATCCTGACACTGAGCCAACCAGCTCTTGCGGTATCCTAATAATGCCAATCACCAAGCTAGGAAGCGACAAGGGTAAATTTGAGTAATTAGTTTGACTCGACCAGAATTCAAACTCATTCGGCTATCTCATCCCATCTGGTCCGTGGAGAAGGAAGCCAAGCTACGTGTGTAGGAGTCCCCGTGTGCGTGTGCGTGTGCGTGTGCGTGTGCGCGTGCGCGTGCGCGTGCGCGTGCGCGTGCGCGTGCGCGTGCGTAAGGCGCTGAATGACCGTTCCTCCAGGGCCACTCTCCACTCTCCTCCTGGGTCCGCCCCTAAAAGGGGCGGGCAGGGGCGGGCAGGGGCGGGCAGGGTAAAAGACCAATGGGCGCTTCACCCCCTGCACGCGACTCCCACTCACATTACTGTCCAATTTAAATCCTATTTCCGCCCGTCCCCACCCGTTTACACGCGCCACAAAGGCAAGCATTTAGAGTGAAATTGCATTGTATACACCAAGATGGTATCCATTACACTGTGCGTGTGGGTGCGTGGGGGAGGGTGGGTGTGACTGTCTGGTGTGAATGTCTGTGTGTAGTGTGGTGTGGGTGGGGTGTGGGGTGGTGTAGGTGTGGGTTTAGGTGTGTGGGTGTGGTTGGGTGAGTATGTGTAGGTGTGTGGGGTGGGTGTGGGTGGTTCTGAGGGTGTGAATGTGGGGGTGGGTGGCGTATGTGTGGTGTGTGTGTGTGGGGGTGGGTCTGTGGGTGTGAATGTGCATGTGAATGTGGTGGGTGTGGGTGTGATGTGTGGTGTGGGGGTGGGGGCAGTGTAAACTGTCAGCATTTCACGCATGCACACCGCGACTGTGACAAACTGACAGGCAATTTCACAGAACAGACACCAGACGGCGTGTTTGGTGGGGGTGGGGGTGGGGGTGGGGGTGGGGGGGTCTCACAAATACCAGTCGCCGTTTCGCGTTGTCGCCTTCGGTTGCCAGGCTACTGTGTTGGTAGGAGTTTGGTGATTGTGTGGAGGTGAGGGGTGTGCGGTGGCCGGTGGGGTGAAGGATTGTGATTCTCATCAAATGCACTTATGTACAATATAATGTAGTGCAGGCGTTATGAAGTAAGTTATATGAGACTGTCTCAAAAGGTGCTAAGCAATATGGGACAAAACTTTGTCCATTGTAACAATCAACATATTATCTGCTTATGCATTTGCTCATGATAAACTGATTTGTTGTATACATGGTGTTTCATAATCCCAATAGAAGACATTGATTTGAAGCAAATGTCCTTGTGTTTTCAGTGTAACCGTTTCTGTGCTGTTTTGTGTCAATCGTTACTATGGACAAAAAAAATGAAGAGCTATCACCTTTTGAGATAGGCTCATATGTACTATATAATATAAATCATCATCATCATCATGCTGTCGGTCGCGATGCGACAAAGACTGCTTTCATTACTTGATTGCCGCTCTCCATTTAGCTCTCTGCTGTGAGAGTTGCGTCCATGAGTCGGTCTTAATGTCTCTCAGCTTCAGGTTTCTCTTGATGGTATTCCTGAACCGGAGACGAGGGCACCTCTCTTTCTGTAGCCAGAAGACAGTTGAGAATAGAGGATCTGCTTTGGTAGCCTGTCTGATGACATCCTCATGAGGTGTCCGGTCCACCGGAGATTCTTTTTGATCAGAAGATCTTCCATAGAGGGCAGCCCCATCCGTTTTTTCATGAAAGCTGCGTGCAAAAGTGTTGAAGTGCTGCTGGCTTTTGCAAGTTACCAGCGGCACTCTCTCGGGGAGCAAATAGAGGTTTCACACCGGCAAGAACATGTCAAGACAGGCGCAAAACTATTTGTCCCTGCAGTGGCTGGTCGGGAGATGTTGGGAGTTCCATACATCAACCGCCCTTAATGCTGCCACAGTGACATGGTTTTCTGTTTAGGGTTTGCTCCCTTAGCCTTCGGTTCTGTCAAGAACCTGTACCACAAGGCAGTGGTTTACAACTCTGCAAGGCAGGGGTGTCAAACTCCCTGAGGTATTGCTATACCTGCAATACCTGCATAATATAAATATGTAATCCATATAATGCATATCGACAATACACGTAATGAAAGTAATCATGTAATAAACCGGCAATACATGCAATAATGCAATAAAGGTAATAAAAGTAATAATGCAACACAGGCAATAATGCAATACATGTAATAATGCGTTACAGGCAATAATCCAACACAGGCAATAATGCAATAAACGTAATAGAAGTAATAATGCAACCCAGGCAATACATATGATACAGGCAATACCTGCAACACATGCAATACCTGCAACACAGGCAATAATGCAATACATGTAATAATGCGTTACATGCAATAATCCAACACAGGCAATAATGCAATAAACGTAATAGAAGTAATAATGCAACCCAGGCAATACATATGACACAGGCAATACAGGCAACACAGGCAATAATGCAATACATGTAATAATGCATTACAGGCAATAATGCAACACAGGCAATAATGCAATAAATGTAATGCAACCCAGGCAATACATATCATACAGGCAATACCTGCAACACATCAATACAGGCAACACAGGCAATAATGCAATACATGTAATAATGCATTACAGGCAATAATGCAACACAGGCAATAATGCAATAAACGTAATGCAACCCAGGCAATACATATGATACAGGCAATACCTGCAACACATGCAATACAGGCAACACAGGCAATAATGCAATACAGGCAACACAGTCAATTATGCAACACAGGCAATACATATGATACAGGCAATACATGCACCACATGTAACACATGCAACACATGTAATACAGGCAACACATGTAACACATGCAATAATGCAATACAGTCAATAATGCAACACAGGCAATATATATGATACAGGCAATACATGCACCACATGTAACACATGCAACACATCTAATACAGGCAACACATGCCACACATGCAATAATGCAATACAGTCAATAATGCAACACAGGCAATATATATGATACAGGCAATACATGCACCGCATGTAACACATGCACCACATGTAATACATGCAATACATGCAACACATGCAATAATGCAAAACAGTCAATAATGCAACACAGGCAATACATATGATACAGGCAATACATGCACCACATGTAACACATGCAACACATCTAATACAGGCAACACATGCAACACATGCAATAATGCAATACAGTCAATAATGCAACACAGGCAATATATATGATACAGGCAATACATGCACCACATGTAGCACATGCAACACATCTAATACAGGCAACACATGCCACACATGCAATAATGCAATACAGTCAATAATGCAACACAGGCAATATATATGATACAGGCAATACATGCACCACATGTAACACATGCAACACATCTAATACAGGCAACACATGTAACACGTGCAACACATGTAACACATGCACCACCTCTAATACAGGCAACACATGCCACACATGCAATAATGCAATACAGTCAATAATGCAACACAGGCAATATATATGATACAGGCAATACATGCACCACATGTAACACATGCAACACATCTAATACAGGCAACACATGCAACACATGCAATAATGCAAGACAGTCAATAATGCAACACAGGCAATACATATGATACAGGCAATGCATGCACCACATGTAACACATGCAACACATCTAATACAGGCAACACATGCCACACTGCAATAATGCAAGACACTCAATAATGCAATGCAGGCAATACATATGATACATGCAATACATGCACCACATGTAACACAGGCAACACATCTAATACAGGCAACACATGCCACACATGCAATAATGCAAGACAGTCAATAATGCAACACAGGCAATATATATGATACAGGCAATACATGCACCACATGTAACACATGCACCACATGTAATACATGCAATACATGCAACACATGCAATAATCACAATGAACACAGGCAATACAAGCAATAATGCAATAATGCAACAATACATGTTTGTTGTTGTTGGGGCTTTATGTCCTCGCAACATCTAATGTTATAACTGATATCAGGTATTATTTGTAATACATATAATATATTGTATATTGTATTATATGATGTGTTGTATGTGTTATATGTGTCATATATATACTAAATATGTTATATTATATAATACTTAATGCAATTATATGTTATGTACATATAAAATAACAGTATCGGCCAAACCTGTATCCAACTCCGGGCTGAGTTACAAACCTTCCAACTACACACCACCAGACACCACCCACACACCACCCACACGTCCACACGCCCACACATCCACCGTCCACACATCCACCCACCCACACACACATCCACACACACACATCCACACACACACATCCACACATCCTCCACACACACACATCCCCCACACCCACACATCTCCCCCATACCCCTCCCCACCGTTCCGCACCGCTGAATTTGTTGCAAATGTATCGTCACTCTCGGCCTAGTTTCGTGACTGGCATCAATTGGCCAGCGATTGCCCGATATTAGCGTGTTGTGGGGAGCAGCGCCAAATGTTGACAGCAAATTACATTTACAGCTGGTAGAATTCGAAATGGCCTTCTTTTGTTGAAGCAAAGAACTGGTTATAAGGAAAACTGTCACCCTGGCTGATTAAACTTTTCTTCATTTTATTTCTTTCTTTTCCCCCCTTTTTGTTGGGTATTTGAGGGTTTGTTGGTTGTTGGAGTTTTACATCCTGGCAACATTTTAGGTCATATCAGGACGGGTACCAACTTATGACAGTGCACACTCGATGACAACTTTACAGGGCTGCCCCACTGGGAGACCAGGCTGCCATCACCATGACCTGATATCCCACTTAGTCACATTATCCTGAAACTTATCCAACCAGTCCTTGCCCTATCCTAATAATGCCGAGCGCCAGGCTAGGAACTGACAAGTATAAATTTTTAAGTCATTGGTTTGACTCGACCACGGTTTGGCTGGTGGGGGCGTAAAGAAACCAATCAAACAGACACACAGACAGACGCACACACTCACACACACTCACACACAATCACACACACTCACTCACACTCACACACACTCACACAGTGTGAGTGTGATAGAGCATAAATATCGACTATATGCAGAAAAGTAATGAGACATTATACACACACCACCACCACCACCACCACCACCACCAAACCAACAACAACAACACCACCAACAACAACAAGTCACACACACACACTCACACACACGAATACACACTCACACACACTCACACACACTAATACACACTCACACACACTCCCACACACGTCTACATACATACACACTCACACACACGCATACACATTCCTACACACTCGGACACACTCATACACATTCATACATACTCATACACACTCACATACACTCACATACAGTCACACCCACGCATTCACACACACAGACAGACAGACACACACACTCATTCAGACACAGACACTCATTCACATACAGACAGACTCATTCACACACTCACACACACAGACAGACACACTCATTCACACACACAGACAGACACACGCATTCACACACACAGACAGACACACTCATTCACACACACACACACACACACACACACACTCACACACACGCTGTTAGTGTTACATGCCGACAATACCATGTAATTTCCACGTTTACAAAATTAGCCCCGCGTTCAGCACTCTCCATTCGGTCCGATTTCAAACGTAAGTTTCTATACCACCAATTAGTGGTCCCAGTCCCGACTCCCTGAGAGGGAGGGGGGGGGGGGGGGGGGGCAGCGGTCGCACCGTCACCATGGCGACGGGTCTTTCGCGTTAATTCAAGGAATGCCCAACTTGTGTACACAGCGCGCCGCCTAGTGACTAAAGCGGGAATTAAAATACCGCGCACTACTAGCACGCCGCCTAGTGATTAAAGCGGGAATTAAAATACCACACACTACTAAGGGGGGCATTGCTTAAAGTTGCATAGTCCGATGGTTTTGAGTTTCTGGAATTTTCTGAGATAAATATACAAGATTGTTCACTATAGTATAACCTACCTTACTTTAGTTGGAAGTAACTTTTATTTTAAATGGCTAAGTTTGGAGATATTTGAAGTACAACAATGCCAAATTAATTTTGGCAAGCATGCCAAAACTTAGATAAAAGATTCACCCCGTACTTCCAGTACAGGGGTGAAAACCAACCCATTAGAAAAGCTGGCGAAGAATTTTGACATGCTGGGGAAATTAACTGAGCTGGTAAATTCTTAATTTAAGAAGCACAATATATTCTGTATGTACATCTTCATATTTACCCGCTACTTTTGAGTTGGAAAATATAATAAAATATATAATTTAATGCAATTTAAAAGTGAAATCGATGGCGTTCTCTGGCCGCCATCATGTCTTTTTGCATTCTCTCCCATTTCACCAACTCTCTGCTGATATAAGTAACCATTTGCCGCTGGTGCCAGGCATTCTACTTCCTGTTCCATACTAAAGCTATTTTCGCCCGTATTTAGACTACGTTGTCGTTCACCCCTGTAGTGTAAGTACGGGGTGAATCTTTTATCTCGCTAAAACTCTGCCACCATAGGCTTCTGCTGTAACCGGCTTTACTAAATTGCATTATTATTTCCTTCTATATGGCATCAACTGTTTAATAAGTGCACCAGTATGTAAGTCAGATGTGTCCAATCAAATCTAGATAATTGTTTTGGTTTTGAAAATGTGGTGCTTCATCGGACTATGCAGCTTTAACGGTGGAGAACATTCCCAGTTGGTTTTGTTGTTGTTGGTGGTGGTGTTGGTGGTGGTGGTGTGTGTATAATGTCTCATTAGTTGTCTGTATATAGTCGATATTTATGCTCTATCTACCATTTTTGTGTAAATCCTGAATTGAATTTTAATGAAAATGATTGGAAGACCAGTGCTTCGAAGCTGATGAAAAAACTACTCAGCAGATTAAACATATGTACTAAGGAGTGGCCATTTGTACGGCGTGCCGTATGAATCGGTGATATTCTATTCGTACGGCGACGGCACATATTAGGTCAAATGGGAGGGGGAAAGAGGGAGAGGGGGAGGCGGAGAGGGAGAGTGGGACTGGAGGAGGAGAGGGGGACGGGAGGTTTAATAAGTTTTTTTTAAAGTTTTTTTATTGAGGCTGTATTTATACTGTCCATAGCATATAAGCCTGGGTATTCAGGCTTGTTTTCAATGCTGGCCAGCTGTAGTGTTGGTGTTGTCTTATCACACAGTAGCTGCTGATAAGGTATTTGATTGCCTGTATTTCAGTAGCAGATAGATAGTTGGTTGGTCTGGTTAGTACTATAGTAGTCTATGTTAATTTTTTGGATTTTCTTGGCATATATGTGCTTTATTTTTTCTACTCTTATTTCTAGACTAGCCTACTCCTATTTACATATCATAGGCTTGTACGCAGCTGTGAGGTGTGTTATCTGGGTGCTTTTGGTATGGTTACCTTCCATTGGGCGTCTCGCTGGTGGGCCGTGACATGTATCACCTGCCCCTTTGCGGTGCAGCTTAGTTGGGGGTTCCTAGCCTTATTTTGCACAGATATTTTTTGTATGTTTTTAGGTCAGGAATTTGTCGTTCCTTTACTGTTTGGGCATTCCACACCATAGTCAAAATAGGGTAGCACCATGCCCTTGAAGATTTTTATTGACATTTCTTGTGTCATGTAGTCTCTTAGCTTTGCAAATAGCCACAGTTTGTGGTTTACCTTTTGGACAATTTTGTTTATACATAGGTTGTAGTTTAGTTGGCTGTCCAACTCAAGGCCTAGGTATTTGTAATGGTCTACATTTTCTAGTGTTTGGCTTCCTAGCTTACAGTGTAGTTTTCTTTCTGGCATTTGTTTATGCGAGAAGAGAACTGTTTTTGACTTGCTTGTGTTGATGGTTATTTTGTTGGACTCACACCACTCATCCAGTTTTAGTAGGAGCTTGTTTAGTTTAGTTATTACCTCCTCTTCTGTGGTGCCGTTTGCATATATGACTGTGTCATCTGCATATAGTTGGAGGCATTCGGTTTGTAACCATTTTTCAAGATCGTTTATGTAGATTATAAAGAGCAGTGGCCCTAGCACTGACCCTTGGGGTACACCACATGTGACAGGTTGGTTGTCTGATAGTGTATTGTTTATTTTTGTTCTCTGTTGCCTGTCTTTCAGGTAGCATTTTATCCAGTCCATAGTGTTGGATTTTATGCCCATGGATTCTAGTTTTTCCAATAGAATGTTATGGTCTACTGTATCGAATGCTTTGCTGAAGTCAATGAAGGCTGCTCCAACTAATTGTTTTTGGTTCATTGACGCCAATATGCAGCAGTATCTAAGTCAAATGTGTTTAAGCAAATCTAGATAATTGTTTTGGTTTTGAAAATGTGATGCTTCTTCGGACCATGCAGCTTTAACGTTGGAGAACATTCCCAGTTGTTTGTGTTTTTGTTGTTGTTGTTGTTGTTGTTTTTGTTGTTGTTGGTGGTGGTGGTGGTGTATGTATAATTTATCATTAGTTGTCTGTATATAGTCGATATTTATACTCTATCTAACGTTTTTGTGTAAATCCTGAATTGAATTTGAATGAAAATGCCTGAAAGACCAGTGCTTCGGCGCTGACGAAAAAATTTATTCAGCAGATTAAACATATCTACTACGGAGTGGCCATTGGTACGCCGCGCCGTATGAATAGCTGATATTCTATTCGTACGGCGACGGCACAACTTAGGTCAAATGGGAGGGGGAGAGAGTGAGGGAGGGAGAGGGGGAGGGGCGGGGGCGGGATGGGGAGGTGGACGAGAGGGAAACGGGGGGGGGGGGGGGGGGGGGGGGGGGGAAGGGGAAGGGAGGACAGGGGGACCAGGGCGGGGAGGAGACGGGGTGGGGGGAGGAGGGGAGACGGGGAGGGAGGGAGGGGGAGAGGGGTTATGTGTTAGTTATTCAGGTAGTTTGGTAAGTTGTTCTCTGCTAATCTGGGCGTGGGTGTTGGGGTGCTTTGGTGATGGGTTTTGTCCAATCAGGGGTAGTAGGGATTGTGGAAGGATGAGGGTGGGGAGGGTGATGAGGGTGGGGGGGGGGATGGGTTAGGTGGTGGGGAGGGGAGGTGTGATGGTGGGGGTGGTGGATAGTGGTTGGGGAGGTGATGGGTGGGGAGGGAGGGGGTGATGGAGAAGGTTGGGAGGGGTGTGGGGTGGGAGAGGGGTGATTGGGTGGGGTGGAGAGGGCTGATGGGGGTTGGATAGGGTGATGTCGGTTCGTGAGGGTAATGTCGCGTTGGAGAGGGGTGATGGTTTTGGAGAGTGGTTTTTGGAGTTGTGAGGGGTGATGGGGTGGGTTGGGATGATGGGGTGGGGTAATCGGGTGGGGATGTATGGGGTGATGGGGGTTCGTGAGGGGTGGTGTGGGTTGGGGAGTGGTGATGGTGTGTCGGGGAGTGGTTTTGGAGGTAGGGGAGGGGTGATGGGGTGGGTTGGGGGGGGGGGTGATGGGTGGGGATGTATGGGGTTATGGAGGTTCGTGAGGGGTGATGTGGGTTGGGGAGTGGTTGGGGGAGTGGTGATGGTGTGTCGGGGAAGTGGTTTTGGAGGTAGGGGAGGGGTGATGGGTGGGTTGGTATGTGTGTGTGTGGGGGGGGGGGGGGGGTGGGAGGCATTGTGACGGGATCTGCTCTACTAGTGTTAGCGTTACGCGACTCGCTGAAACCTCAGTTCGGACCCACAAAGGGAATTAGCGGCAAATTGTGCTAAACTCCAGCGCACTAAAAATCCACCAACTAAGTAGGTCACGTGACGGCCACGGTGCCTGGCTGTCAGTGTCGGTTTGGGACACGCATAAAATTGCATAGTCCGATGAAGCATAAACTTGTCAAAACCAAAACACGGACTATAAATAAGTTATAATGTGGATGCACTTATTATTAAAACAGTTGTCGCCACATAGAAGGTGTTTTGTTGTTGTTGGTACATTAGTTGATTAAGCAGGGGAAATTTCAATCATGGACGATTGGTCTTCCTCTGCTCCTTGCCCTATCCTAATAATGCAGAGTGCCTGGCCAGGAAGCGACAAGTATACATTTTTAAAGTCATACTGAGTATATTTAATAATAGAACCAGTTACTGCAGAAGATTTTGGTGTCAGAGTATGTATGTATGTATGTATGTATGTATGTATGTATGTATGTATGTATGTATGTATGTATGTATGTATGTATGTATGTATGTATTATGTATGTATTATGTATGTATTATGTATGAATGTATGTGTTTATGTATCATGTTGGTATCATGTATGCATGTATGTATGTGTCATGTGTGTATCGTGTATGTATCATGTATGTATCATGTATGTATCATGTGTGTACCATGTATGTATCATGTATGTATCCTGTATGGATCATGTATGTATCATGTATGGATCATGTATGGATCATGTATGGATCATGTATGTATCATGTATGTATCACATATTTGTGTATGTGTGTATGTATATATGTATCATGTATGTATCATGTATGTGTGTATGTATGTATGTATCATGTATGTATCATATACGTATGTGTGTATGTATGTGTGTATGTATCATGTATGTATCATGTATGTATCACATATGTATCACTTATGTGGGTATGTATGTGTGTATGTATATATGTATGTATCATGTATGTATGTGTGTATGTATGTGTATGTGGGGGTGTCGGGGGGTGTTGAGCAGTGCATGCTGCCAAAAACAAGTTGTTGGAGATTTACGTCCTGGTCACATCTAAGGTCATATCAGGATGGGTACCGACTTGTGACAGTGTGTACTCATGGTGAATTTATAGTGCTGCCCCACTGGGAGAACAGACCGTCAGCACCATGATCCGATATCCCACTCAGTCACATTATCTTGACTCTGCCAACCAGTCCTTGCCCTGTCCTAATAATGCCAAGCGCCTGGGAAGCAACATGTATCATTTTTAAGTCGTTGGTTTGACTTGACAAGGGTTTGAACCCTGGGGTTCAAATCACGTGATCTACCAAAACGGCAGGACGCTCAACTCATTCGGCCCCAAAACAAGTTAATGCCGATCTGGGATTATTATGACACACAAATCTCACGTTCTGATGTCTGCGCTGATCCCGAGTGTATGCGTGATAGTGTTGCATTGTTCCTACCAACCCACACACTATTTGAGCCCTTTCATCATTGCCACTGGGCGATAATAGTTGCCACCCCCCCCCCCCCAGATTGCACTCGCCTAACTTTGCCGTTGATGACATCAAATTGATACTTGTCACTTCCTAGCTTGGCGCTCGGCATTACTAGGATATGGCAATCTCTGATTAACTCAGTGTCAGGATAATGTGACTGAGTGAGATATCGGGACATGGTGCTGGCAACCTGGTCCCCCAGTTTGGCAGCACTATGAAGTCACCATGCGTGTGCACTGTCACAAGTCAATACACGTCCTGATATGACCTTAGATGTTGCTAGGACATAAAAGTCCAACAAACAACCAATCATTCCAACTGGGTGATAATAGGTGCAAAATGGAATTTCTGTGGTGTATTTTTCTCCTTTTTTTTCTTTCACAGATTGCACTCGCCTCACGTTGCCGTCCGCCGCTAGGGGGCATTTGTCTAGAACCTAAGCGGCCTTATTACGCGGGCGGGCCGCGTAGGCTATGCACCAATAGCAGGCGGCGGGCCTCGACCCCGCTTTTATGAGGGTTAGATTAGCGCACAGTGATTGGGCAGCTGCGGGTAATTGGATCTCGCATTGTATGCCGGGATCAGTCCTTTGATTACACGCACCCCTGTAGCAGCCCGCCTCCTGGTGCAGGCCCTTCCTTCCTCCAGCCTGCCATCCGTCCATCATCCTCACCCCTGTTCCACCATCCTCATCCCCCCACCATCCGCACTTTAAAATTCACCCACCCCCATCCACAGGTCCACCACAATCTTCACCTTCACCAGTATCCTCTGCTCACCACGGTCCTCACTTCCATCACCATCCTCACCCTCCACCATCCTCATTTTCATCACCATCCTCACATCCACTGTCCTCACCCCACAATCCTCATATTAACCATCCTCACCTCCATCACCATCCTCACCCCCACCATCCTAACACCCCCCCCCTCTACATCACCATACTCACATCCATCATCCTCCTCCTCTCTTTCACCACCATCCTCACCTGACAATCCTCATAATAAGTCATATTGACCATCCTCACCTCCACCATCCTCACACTGAGCATCCTCACTTCAACCACCATCCTCACTCCCCCCACCGTCCTCACCCCTCCAGGATCCTCACTCCCATCAGGATCCTCACTCCCATCAGGATCCTCACTCCCATCAGGATCCTCACTTCCATCGCCTTCCTTACCCAAATGTGTAACAATCCTCAGCCTCACCATCCTCATCCCCACCATCATCCTCCTCACCACCATCCATCCCCACCACCATAATCATCCTCAGCCTCACCACCAGAACCAGTCGGGATGGCCGAATGAGTTGGAGCGTCCGTCTCCCGTGCTGGTAGGTCGTGGGGTCGAACCCTGGTCGAGTCAAACCAATGACTTAGAAATTGATACTTGTCGCTTCCTAGTCTGGCGCCCTGCATTATTAGGATAGGACAAGTACTGGTGTGCTCAGTGTCAGGATAATGTGACTGAGTGGGATACCAGGTCATGGTGCCGGTGGCCTGGTTTCCCAGTGGGACAGCACTATAAAGTCGCCATGAGTGCATAGTGTCACAAGTCGGTACCCGGCCTGATATGTCCTTAGATGTTGCTAGAACATAAAACAACAACAAACAAACAATCACATACACCGTCCTCACCCCACAATCCTCATATTAACCATCCTCACCTCCACCACCATCCTCACCACCACCCTCCTTGCCCCCCCCCCCCCCCCTACATCACCATATTCACATCCATCATCATCCTCACCCGACAATTCTCATAATAAGTCATATTGACCATTCTCACCTCCACCATCCTCACACTGACCATCCTCACATCAACCACCATCCTCACTCCCACCACCATCCTCACACCTCCAGGACCCTCACTCCCATCACCATCCTCACTTCCACTACCATCCTCACCCCTCCAGGACCCTCACTCCCATCATCATCCTCACTTCAACCACCATCATCACTCCCACCACCGTCCTCACACCTCCAAGACCTTCACTCCCATCACCATCCTCACATCCATCACCTTCCTTACCCAACTGTAACAATCCTCAGCCTCATCCTCCTCACCACCACCATCCTCCTCACCACCATCCATCCCCACCACCATCATCATACCACCAACCACCCCCCAATCAGCCTGACCCTTCACCCCCCCCCCCCCCACCATCCTCCTCACATTACCCCCCCCCCCCAACCCCCCCAACCCCCAACCCCCAACCCCCACCATACTCATATCACTCCCCGCCACCATGCACACCCGACCAGAAAGGATGGCCTAATCGGTAAGAGCTCTGGCCAGTTTGGCCGGTGGTGGATTCGAACATGGACTCTGTCCAGCCAAAGACTTACACCATTTATTGCTTGTCACCGCTACCTTTCGGGCTGTTTGCAATCTACAAATACTTACAAGCCGTAAACAAGAAGCAAGAAAACGTAAATTATTGCTAAAACAAAATTCAAAAGATTTAAATCAAATTGGATTAGTGCTGCCCAGCGGTGAAAAAAGTATTAACACACTTATCCATCATGAGCAGGGTAAATAAATTTAGCGCTTGGCATTGATAGGATGGGGCTAGGGACTGGTTAGCACAGTCACGTGATAATGTGACTGAGTGTGACTGCGGGTCATTTTTTTCCGCTGGCCTTGTGTCCGAATTGGGGCAGCCCTATAAAGTCACCATGAGTGTACACTGTCATGAGTCGATATCCGTCCTGAGATATGACCTTAGATGTTGCTAGGATATAAAACCCCAGTGTCTCCTGTTTAGGGAAATCGGGAGATCCGAACCCATGGGTTTGTGGGTCCGAACCCTGATCAAGCCAAACCAATGACTTAATAATTTATACTTGTCGCTTCCTAGCCAGGCGCTCAGCATTGTTAGGATAGGTCAAAGATTGGTTGGCTCAGTGTCAGGATAATGTGACTGAGTGGGATATCAGGTCATGGTGCTGGCGGCCTGGTCTTCCAGTGGGGCAGCACTATAAAGTCACCATGAGTGCCTGCTGTCACAACTCGGTACCCGTCCTGATATGACCTTAAATGTTGCTAGGACGTAAAACAACAAACAAACAAACACACATCACCATCGGGGCGACCGTTGTTCTGGTGGGGCTGTTAACCCCACCCCCCACCCCCCACCCTACCAGGCTACCACTGTACCAGGCTACCAACACACAATCATGGTGTATTCAGCGCAAGGCGGAAGTGAAGAGATCTGCAGTTTCAACGGGGTGGGACGGGTAGTATATATTGGATTCATGGTTCAAATTTAATTTATGTGCGCTCGACGACGACGAAAACAATACCAACAACAACAATAATACAAACAAGCTTGGAGAATATAACCATGTAGTACATGTATACTATTTACACACATATATATGCTGTATAAGCCATTATACGAGTATAATATTAATAAGCCGGAAGATTCATCTACTCCCTCAGCCACTAAGTCATCGGCTGGTCACCTACTCATTAGGTCACCTACTAGTTCCTCATGACATGAGCACGTGGCGCCACCTATAATATATATAATATATATAATATATATGATATATATGATATATATGATATATATGATATATATAATATATATAATATATATAACATATATAATATATATAACATATATAATATATATATGATATATAATATATATATATATGATATATATATATATTATAATATATATATATATATGATATATATGATATATATGATATATATGATATATATGACATATATGATATATATGATATGTATGATATATATGATATATCTGATATATATATATTTCAGGGGGTGAATAAAATGGGAGATTTTACACGTATAGTGGGAATCGAACCCACATGTCTTACCAGGCCAGCATCTTAATCATTACACCACCTAGGCCCCTTTATAAATATATATTAAAATATATATAAATATATGTATATTATTTATATATAATATATATATATAATATACATATAAATATAAAAATGTGTATATATAACATTATTTACATAGCTGGAAAACCAGTCTCCCGATAGTGATTTTGTTGTTATTATTCAGCTAAATAAAACATTTAAACAAAACAAAAGGCACCCTTAA
The DNA here is from genome assembly GCA_030323885.1 of Branchipolynoe longqiensis. Taxonomy (NCBI): domain Eukaryota; kingdom Metazoa; phylum Annelida; class Polychaeta; order Phyllodocida; family Polynoidae; genus Branchipolynoe; species Branchipolynoe longqiensis. The sequence continues at coordinate 7,180,355 of CM059190.1, forward strand.
CTGGTGAAGCTCTCAGCAGCAATTATGGGGTTTTTATTACTAGTTTAAATGTTTTTATTCATTTTATTCTCAATTCTGAATTGATGTCAGTGAGCAATGTTGCCGATACTGATTTCAGAGATGTTTGCCTTTATCTATTTGCTCTCTTTTCCGCCCTTTTTTTTCTATTTTTTCTCTCCTTTTCCCCCTATTTTCTCACCTTCCCCCCCCCCTTTCCCCCCCTATTTTTCCCTCAGAGCCGTGGCTAGCCTCCAACTCATTTCTACCGCTTACAAATAAACTAACCTCTAGAATACAGGTGGCAACTCCGTTAAACCTCCTCTGCCTTTCTCTATCCACTTGCAGCCAACACTTCCGGTAGTACGATTGGAAACGGAAGTGACGTCACGACGACGGGACAGCAACCCGGAGTATTGCTTCCAATAGCATCAGCGTCAACGGTCCGCAACGAAGTCATCATTCCCTTGGCAGAACCACCATCATCAGCAGCAGCAGGAGGAGGAGCACCTCTATCATCATCATCATCAGCAGCAGCATCGTTGTCGGCCATTTCCGGTGTGCGCGCGACAAAGACGAAAACAACACCAGCAACAACACCAGCAACAACGCTGGCGGCGGCACTTGTCGCCCCGTCGGCGTGCACCCCAGCAACGGCCGAGTTAAATATAAATTTAAGTAGGTCAGCGCGTTCATCCTTACCTCTGCACCCAGGTGGCGCCACCGGCACCAAGATGTCGGCGGGAACGACGGTGGCGCCGGCGGCAGCGGCGAGCAACAACAACAACAATAATACAAACAGTGCGCAGGCGGTGAAGGCGTGCGCTGGGTGTGGGGCACGCATTGTGGACCGCTTCTTGTTGCACGCCATGGACCGCTACTGGCACACGGGCTGTCTGAAATGCTCGTGTTGCCAGGCGCAGCTCGGAGAGATTGGCACGAGTTGCTTCACGAAGGCGGGAATGATCCTCTGCAAGAACGACTACATCCGGTAAGTGAAAGCCAATGTGTAAGCCAATGTGTAAGCCAATGCATAAGCAGAATTATAAGCGTAAGCGTGGCGGAGTGCTTAGAGTGTCTGACTTTTTTCTAGATAGGACTCCTAATCTGAAGGTCAGTGGTTCTATTCCCCGTGCCCTCACTCTGTTGCTGTGCCAATTTGCATTTCCACCACTGTGTATAACTTACAGTTACAACGTCATCAAAGGCCAGTTGCTCTCATACCATGTCTATGTGGTGTGGGAGGTTAAAAATCCCTATGGTCGGGAAAAGTGTTGGCTCGGGTTTTCTATTGACAAACTGTCTAATGGTGAAAACAAGTCTATTCAGACTTATCCATAATAGGCAGTAAAATCTTCAAAAATAAGTAAAAGCATAAGCGAAAGCAGAAGCGAAAGCATAAGCAGAAGCGAAAACGTAACCGATATCATAACCGATAGCATAACCGAAAGCGCATGGGAAAGCATAGTGTAAGCAGAAGCATAGCTGTAGGCATAGGCATAACCATAAGCATAGGCATAGTCATAAGCATGGATGTAAGGGAAAGCATAAGTGTAAGAATAAGTGTAAGTATAAGCAAAAGTGTAAATATAAAGGAAAGTGTAAGTAAGTTTAAATGGACGCCAACACAAGGGGGGAGTAAAAGGACTTTTTATTGAAGTCCGACTAAACAGGTGAACATAAACAAGCACATGAGTGTGCGCACATGCGCGCGCACGCGGCCCCAATTGGCGCGGGTGAAATGCAGTGGAATTAAATCTAATAATGTGAGCTAAACATGTAATGCAAAGCAATAATCATAATGCGTGCACAGTGAGGTAATAAAATGTAATGCAAAATTTAAATCAATAAGGAATAATAATTAAAGTTCATAATTGAAGTTCATAATAGTAAAGTCAAATGTTCGGGTACCGAACCCAGTACCTGCAGGGGGGAAAGGGTGGCACGCCGGCCCGCCGGTGGGCGGCGCGCCCTCCCCCCGCGTGCCCAGTGTCCCCCCCCCCCCTTTTGAAATTGGGGTGGGAGGGAGAGGTCAACTCCGTCCTCCGCCATGATGGACGCGCGCAGGCTGGAGGGAGGGCGGAGAGGCTGAGATGGCGCTGAGGCTGAGCAGCTCTAGGCATCTGATTCGGGTGCTCGTGGGCTGCCGAGTGGTGGCAGCTGGGCAGCGCAGACCGGGCGCGGCAGAGGCATCTTAATGGGCGTAGACGCTCGCATACGCTCACAGTACACTTACCAAAATTACATACGTTACTTCATCGCTAGAAGTACAGCATATACGTTAAGTACGCTGGAGATACGGCAGGCATACATTCGAAGTACGTTAGTATGTTATGCATCCATTGGCTGTATGTGGATTGCACGGCTGACGGTACGGCTAGCGTGTTCCAACCTATCCCGACCTACCCCTAACGTGTGCATAGCGTACACTGAGGTATGCCGAGCGGACGCCAAGCTTATGAGAAACATATGAGCCATATGGCGACATACATTGACAATTTTGAACATGCACAAAATATTTTTAGCGGCTCGACCTATGCCGACCATACGCTCAATGCTATACGTCGTAGTGTGACAGCCCCTTTAGGTTGATCGTTATAATGTATATAACTTTAGTTTGAAGGAACTTTTATTTTAAATGGCTAACTTTGGAGATATTTAAAGTGCCACCATGCAAAACTAATTTTAACAAGCATGCCAAAACTCTGATACCATAGTAACAGCTATTAAACTGGCTCTGATTTCCCTTCTATGTGGCGACAAATGTTTAATAAGTGTGCCAGTATCTAAGTTAGATATATAGAATCAAATTTAGATAATTATTTTGGTTTTGAAAATTTGATGTTCTAATCGGACTATGCACCTTTAAGCTTTTCTTTTAAATTGGGTAGCACTAAAGGTGGAGGACCATTTGAAAACACTCAGCCCACCATAACCGATTATTATAATGCTGACAAGTATGTCGTCTTTCCATGTCTATTGTATTTGTACAGAGCTATTTTTGCTATTCACGAGGGAACTATATTCTTTGCGACTCTGTATCATAGTGTATGGCACTAGTGTTATTCGGCTGAACAGAAAACGCTGCTATTTCAAAGGAACAGATGCACATCCATCCATGGATCCATAGACTACTCATTTTTGGCATGTTTCCTTGCTCCATGTTCGCTTGTGACCTTTTGACACGCCACACAGACAATAAACATGTTCAATCAATATATTTGCGCTCAGTATGTCACATGTTCCGTGTACAAGGCCATACAGTCCCTCGGTCCAACCTATGGGAATGGCCACTAAGCAAAACACAGGTTCATTGTCGGTGTGACGCGTCACATGGTCACAAGCGAACACGGAACACAGGAACGTGCCGCAAGGGGACAGTCTATGGATGAACCACCTAAGGAGCCTTTCAAGCAGATTTAGGTCGGTGTGCGCATTTGCGTATTGGTGCAATGCTGTGCAGTAGCGATGAATGATCTCACTGCGATCATTACTTGGTTCGGGAAACATTGGTTTCAGAACCTATCCAATGCTCTCACTGTCTCAGTTATTCTGATTCCAGTAGCACCGGACGTGCTGGCCGAATTGGTAGAGCGCAGGCTTCCCATGCGGAAGGTCGGGACTTGATTCCCAGTCAAGTCAAACCAATGACTTACAAAATTGATACTTGTTGCTCCGTAGCCTGGTGCTCGGCATTATTAGGATAGGACAAGGACTGGTTTGCACATTATCGGGTCATGGTGCCAATGGCCTGGTCTCCCAGTGGGGCAGCATTATAAAATTGCCATGAGTGTGCACTGTCACAAGTCGGTACCCATCCTGATGATGAGCTTAGATGTTGCCAGGATGTAAAACCCCAATAAACCCATACCCATACCAAACCCATACACATACACATACCCATACAATACCCATACCAAACCCATACACATACACATACCCATACAATACCCATACCAAACCCATACACATACACATACCCATACACATACCAAATCCATAAACATAACCATACACATACCCATACGTACAGCCAAACCCCCCTCCTCCCCCCCACTCCATCACTCCCTCCCCCTCACTCCTCCCGCCTCCTTCCCTCCGTCCCTCCTTCCCTCCCTCCCTCCCTCCTTCCCTCCCTCCCTCCTTCCTTCCTTCCCTGCCTCCTTCCCCCCCCCCTCCCTCCTTCCCTCCCTCCCTCCCTCCCTCCTTCCCTCCCTCCCTCCTTCCCTCCTTCCCTCCCTCCCTCCCTCCCTCCCTCCCTCCCTCCCCCCACACTCTCCCCACCTATCGCGCAGGAACATGGCACTGATTTCTGTTAACACAGAGTGAGTTGAGCACATCCACATTCCCAAGTCTATTATTGACTAAATAACCCCCCCCCTCCTCTCCCCCCTCTACTACCAGTGTAACACCACCTCCACCACTCCTCAATTTTCTATACCCTGAAGAAAAAAAGTACATCCTGTTTATATGAACATACATGCTGATTAACTTGCGTTATTTATGCTACTTAGTGATTGAGTATTTATTTACTATCCTAGACGATGATTTGTTGGCACGCCCGGGACCAGCGGGCACGCACCTGGTGGGAGTCTCGTTAACTTAACGAAGTCTCGCGACACGTGATCGCGCTAACGAGATGTTGATGTCACGGCCGGACAAAGGATCGTCTGTCACTCATGGAGGGGGAACGCCGGCCAGGCCGCAGTCACGCCCCGCGACCCGGGCTCCGCGCGCCGTCCCCCCGTCCCCCGTCCCCCGTCCCCCGTCCCCCGTCCCCCGTCCCCCGTCCCCCGCTCCCCGCTCCCCGCTCCGCACATCCTAAATGTCGTCTGCTGCCAATCAAGCTCGCTTCAAAATAGGAACGGAGAACCCCTTCCCCCATTTCCTGCCGTCCCCACCTTCCCCCGTCCCGCCCCCACGTCCCCCCCCCCACCTCCCCCCGTCCCGGCTCCCAGCCTCTTCCCTCCCCGCACTTCCTCCCTTCCCATCTTCCGCCCTGCGTCCCCATCTTCCCGGCATCCCGCACCTCCCCCGCCTTTCACCTCCCCCTTACCCCCTCACATTCCCCCTTCCCCCACCTCCTTCCGACATTTGATGAAAGCAGACGACATTTGATGAATCCAACGACATTTCATGAAAACTGACATTTCATGATGGCAGACATTTCATGATGGGAGACGACATTTTATGAAAGTAGACAACATTTCATGAAAGCAGGTGACATTTCATGAATCCAACGACATTTGACATTTCATGATGGCAGACGACATTTCATGATGGCAGACAACATTTCATGATGGCAAACGACATTTTATAATGGCAGACGACATTGCATGATGGCATCTGGCAGGCATATAACATTTGATTAAGGCAGACGCCATTTGATGAAGGCAGATGACATTTGGTGGATTGGGACTGCTAAATATGGGGGGGGGGCGTTACTATCAACACACATGGTCTTACAGCCGGTCCATCTCTCCCTTACCCTGCCACACGCTGCCACACCCTGTCACACCCTGCCACATCCTGTCACACACTGCTGCACCCTGCCACACCATGCCACACCCTTCCACATACTGTCACACGCTGCCACACCATGCCACATCCTGTAATACCCTCGCAGAACCTGCCACACCATGCCACAACCTGCCACACAAGGCTGGCCCGTTCCCATCAAGCGGGCTGCCGCGTCGCGGCTCATCCAAACGAAAATGTGTTTTTCATTAACACCCCCCCCACAAAAAAAGAAAGGAGACTCCACATAACCTGATAATATTTCATTTAATGGTACTCCGCTGATACAATTATTTTATTGTACTTTCTGAAATGAGTAGCAATTACGTACCACATATCCTATGATATTTATTTGCGCAATAACGCATGTAAACTTCTCCTTTTCCACCCCCCCCCCCTCCACCACACACCCTTTTTTCCGATTTTCCACAAAAGCAACCAATTATAATCTCGCTACTTCCCTCCACCCTCCTTCACTGGCCCCCTCCACACAAGCCCTCCCCCCCCCTCCACACAAGCCCTCCCCCCTCCACACACCCCACCCCTTCCCCCACCCCTTGAGACCCAGGCCGTCTGTCGCTGGTATTGATATAGGTGGCGTTGGCATCACTAGTCATAAGACGTCCCGGTAATTGGCCCGTTAATTGGTTGGGATTAATTGGACGGAGGTGGGTTAATTGGATGGCGTTGCGTCATGGCCAGTAGGGGAGATGTGTGTGTGTGTGTGTGTGTGTGTGTGTGTGTGTGTGTGTGTGTGTGTGTGTGCGCGTGCGCGTGTGTGTGTCTGTGTGTGTGAGGGGAGGTGGGGGGAGCTGCCGTACTAACTGGTCCATCGATAAGGAGCATCAGAACTTCACCAACCATAATTATTTTTGAGAATAATTAATGAGTGTGTGTGTGGATGGGGGATGGGGTGGGGTGGATGGGTGGCTCCAAGGGTAACCCAAGGAATGGAAGTGTGGATGGATGGGTGGGTGGGGGGTGTAGTATATATTCAATGGCTCTGTTTGCGGATCTGGTCGGTGAATTGTTATAGCGCAGGCTCCCAGGTATACGGAATTGCACTTCATTAGTTCAGCGTCTCAACTAACTCGTTATTTCCCCCCCCCCTTTTCCTGAGGGGGGGGGGGGAAGACTGCAGAAGTAAGGGTAGTTAATGGAACTGTGGCTGTTGGAAGAGTTCATTCTAGGATATTCTAGGATATGCTTTGATATAGATAATGTTTGATATTCTAGGATATCTCCGATATTCTAGGATATGCCTTGATAATGTTTGATATTCTAGGATAATAGGATATGCCTTGATAATGTTTGATATTCTAGGATATTCTAGGATGTGCCTTGATAATGTTTGATATTCTCAGTTATCTCGGATATTCTAGGATATGCTTTGGTAATGTTTGATAGTCTAGGATACATTATTATAAGGATCTGCCTTGATAATGTTTGATATTTTAGGATATACCTTGATAATGTTCGATATTCTAGGATATGCATTGATAATGTTGGATATTCTCGGATATAGTCAAACCAATGGTCCACAAAACATACCACATCTAGATCTCTACATACATATGGTCCACACAGCATGCTACCTCTAGACCTCTATATTATTAGATATTTATGGTCCACACAGCACACTGCATGTATATCTCTACCAACCCCTGATCACACAACATGCTACATCTGCATCTAGATCACTACAGGCACGTGGTCCACACAGCACACTGCATCTAGATCCATACAGGCCTATGTTCCACACAACACACTGCATATATATCCTTACAGGCCCGTGGTTCACCCAGCACATTGCATCTAGATCCCTACAGCCATGTGGTCCACATATCACACTGCATCTATATCTTTACAAGTTCCAGGCTTGTGGTCCACACATCACACTGCATCTAGATCCCTACAGTCCCGTGGTGTGCACATAACATTGCATCTAAATCTCTACAGATCTACGCTCCACATATCACATTGCATCTAGATCCCTACAGGACCATGTTCCACACAACACATTGCATCTAGATCCTACAGATCCGTGATCCCCACAACACAGTGTTTCTAGATCCCTACATGTGTATGCTCCACACAGCACACTGCATCTAGATCCCCACAGATCTGCGTTCCACACAGCCCTCTGCATCTAGATCTCGACAGACAGCACTATTAAGTCGCCATGAGTGGGCAATGTCCCAAGTCGCTACCCATGCTGATTTGACCTTAGATGTTGCAAGGACTTAAAACTTCAACAACCAACCAGAGTGGATCCTGTACTGGTTTCAGTGCAGGTGAATGCATTGACTGTCAGAGACCAGACGGGATGGCCGAATGAGTTGGAGCGTCCGTCTCCCGTGCTGGTAGATCGTGGGGTCGTGGGTTCGAACCATGGTCGAGTCAAACCAATGACTTGAAAATTGGTGCTTGTCACTTCCTAGCCAGGCACTCGGCATTATTAGGACAGGGCAAGGACTGGTGTGCTCAGTGTCAGGATAATGTAACTGAGTGGGATACCAGGTCATGGTCCCGGCGGCCTGGTTTCCCAGTGACACAGCACTATAAAGTTGCCATGAGCGTGCACTGTCACAAGTCGGTACCCGTCCTGATATGACCTTAGATGTTGCTAGGACGTAAAACAACAACAAACAAACAAACAAACATTGACTGTCCGTGTTTAGTTCATTAGACCAACACAGGCACCAAAGTAAAGCTCCTTCGCTACTTTTGGGAGATTACATTTTGGTACATAGCTATTATTAGCTGTGTGTACCAAAGATTTGTGGTAAATGTTTTTGTTTTACATCCAAGCAACATCTACGCTCATATCAGGATGGATACCGACTTGTGACCGTGCACACTCATGGTGACGTATAGTGCTGCCCCACACCACTGGCACCGTAACCTGATATCCCACACATTATCCTGATACTGTGCGAACCAGTCCTTGACCAATCCTATTAATGCCGAGCGCCAGGCTAGGTAGTGACAAGTATCAATTTAAAAGGTCATCCAATGATTTGAATTTAAAAGGTCATCCAATGATTTGTAATGACCCAGATGTTGCAGGATGTGTCGGCCACATGTGTGTAATGAATTACCTACATGTAGGATGCTATGTGAACCACGCATCTGCTTACTTGTTTTGTTTGGGTTTTCCATCCTGGCCACATCTGAGGTCATATCAGGATAACTACCAACTCGTGAGAGTGCACACTCATGGTAAAATGATAGTGCTGCCCTACTGGGAGACGAGGCCACTAGCAACACCATGACCCGGTTCCCTACTCAGTCACATTATCCTGATACTAAACGAACCCGTCCTTGCCCCCCCTGTTCTAGTAATGCTGAGCGCCAGGCTATGCATCGACAAGTATAAATTTGTGTAAGTCATAGCTTTGACGCGGCCATGTTTCTAAATCCCGACCTTCTACACCGGAAGCCTGCGTTCTTACCCCTTCGGCCACCACATCTGGTTCCACAATTCTGTCGAAGCTCACATGGAGTATGCTGTGTGACCTACATCTCTGTAGCAACTCGGATGCAGCAGGCTGTGTGGACCACAGGGGACACTGCTTTCCTCTGCAGGTGGCGCTGCATGACATGTTATAATAAGATATTTTATTTCCGGTTCATTATATCCTTTATTACCCAGCACTCCACACACCTCTACGCTTTATTACCCAGCACTCCACACGCCTCTACGCTTTAGTTCCCAGCACTCCACATGCCTCTATGCTTTAGTACCCAGCACTCCACATGCCTCTACGCTTTATTACCCAGCACTCCACACGCCTCTACGCTTTATTACCCAGCACTCCACACACCTCTACGCTTTATTACCCAGCACTCCACACACCTCTACGCTTTATTACCCAGCACTCCACACGCCTCTACGCTTTAGTTCCCAGCACTCCACATGCCTCTATGCTTTAGTACCCAGCACTCCACATGCCTCTACGCTTTATTACCCAGCACTCCACACGCCTCTACGCTTTATTACCCAGCACTCCACACGCCTCTACGCTTTATTACCCAGCACTCCACATGCCTCTACGCTTTATTACCCAGCACTCAACATGCCTCTACGCTTTATTCCCCAGCACTCAACATGCCTCTACGCTTTATTACCGCACTCAACATGCCTCTACGTTTATTACGCACTCCACACGCCTCTACGCTTTATTACCCAGCACCCCACACGCCTCTACGCTTTATTACCCAGCACTCCAAATGCCTCTCGCTTTATTACCCAGCACTCCACACGCCTCTACGCTTTATTACCCAGCACTCCAATGCCTCTACGCTTTATTACCCAGCACTCCACGCCTCTACGCTTTATTACCCAGCACTCCACACGCCTCTACGCTTTATTACCCAGCACTCCAAATGCCTCTACGCTTTATTACCCAGCACACACACGCCTCTACGCTTTATTACCTAGCACTCCACATGCCTCTACGCTTTATTACCCAGCACTCCAAATGCCTCTACGCTTTATTACCCAGCACTCCACCGCCTCTACGCTTTATTACCCAGCACTCCACACGCCTCTACGCTTTATTACCCAGCACTCCACACGCCTCTACGCTTTATTACCCAGCACTCCACACGCCTCTACGCTTTATTACCCAGCACTCCACACGCCTCTACGCTTTATTACCCAGCACTCCACATGCCTCTACGCTTTATTACCCAGCACTCCACACGCCTCTACGCTTTATTACCCAGCACTCCACATGCCTCTACGCTTTATTACCCAGCACTCCACACGCCTCTACGCTTTATTACCCAGCACTCCACACGCCTCTACGCTTTATTACCCAGCACTCCACACGCCTCTACGCTTTATTACCCAGCACTCCACACGCCTCTACGCTTTATTACCCAGCACTCCACATGCCTCTACGCTTTATTACCCAGCACTCAACATGCCTCTACGCTTTATTACCCAGCACTCAACATGCCTCTACGCTTTATTACCCAGCACTCAACATGCCTCTACGCTTTATTACCCAGCACTCCACACGCCTCTACGCTTTATTACCCAGCACTCCACACGCCTCTACGCTTTATTACCCAGCACTCCAAATGCCTCTACGCTTTAGTACCCAGCACTCCACACACCTCTACGCTTTATTACCCAGCACTCCACACGCCTCTACGCTTTATTACCCAGCACTCCACATGCCTCAACCCCCTCACCTCACTCCTCTCACCCCACTCCTCTCACCCCATCACCCATCTCACCCCTCTCACCTCTCACCCACTCACCCTCACCCATTCACCCTCACCCCTCTCACCCACTCACCCTCACCCTTCTCACCCACTCACCCTCATCCCTCACACCCTCTCACCCTCATCCCTCACACCCTCTCACCCACTCACCCTCACCCCTCTCATACCCTCCCCCCTCTCATACCCTCACCCCCCTCTAATCACACCCTCACCCCTCTCACACCCTCGCCCCTCACACCCAAATGGCTCCTCACTCTCGCCTCCTAACCCCTCACCTTCGCCTATTTACCCCTCACCCTCACCCTTCTCCCTCACCATCACCTCCTCACCCCTCAACCCCTCACCCCATCACCCCATCACCCCTCACCACACCACACACCTGACGCAGTGACCAAAAGGTTAGAGCGTAGGCTTCCCGTGCGAAAAGTCGGGAGTTTGAATCCTAAAATTGATACTTGTCCCTACCGAGCATGGCGCTCGGCTTTAATAGGATAGGGCAAGGACTGGTTAGCACAGTATCAGGATAATGTGACCGTGTGCGGTATTGGGTCATGGTGTTGGTGGCCTGGTCTCACAGTGGGGCAGCACGAGAAAGTCACCATAAGTGTGTACAATCACAAGTCGGTACCCGTCTTGATATGACCTTAGATGTTGCTAGGACGTAAAATAAGAACAAACAAACCACACACAATATGCTACACCATACCATACTATACAATACCATACCATATTACCATACCACATCACACCACACCACACCACACCACACCACACCACACCACACCACACTGCTGTAGTTGTCTGCATTGACCTCTCAGGCAAGGAACCACAGACAGGTGGGCGTGGAAAGGATGATCACATCAAGGATCCTAGGTAGTGTAATGGTTAATGGGCCAGCCCTGGAATGGCCAGAAGTGTCGAACTTAGTCTAAGCGGTCGAACTTAGTCTAAGCGCATTATTTGTAATTTTCATCACCACCAATGACTATACCATCGTATACCCCACCACACCACAACACAACACAACACAACACAACGCAACACAATGCAACGCAACGCAACACAACACAGCACAGCACAACACAACACACCACGCCACACCACACCATGCGACACCACATCACATCACACACATCCACACCACACCACAGCACACCACACCACAACACACCCATCCACACCCCACCACAACACAACACACCACACCACCATACCACACCACAACACACCATAACACACACCACACCACAACACACCCCACCCAACCACACCACAACACAACACCACATCACAACCCAGCACCCCACCACACACCCCACCACACCACCACACCACACCACACCACACCACACCACACCACACCACGCACGCGCACTCTCATCCAGCAAACGCACTTAATTAGCAATGTCATTATACGCGTGTTAAAATGAGCAAAACTGAGAAGTCACTCTATGTCACATCCTCGTCAACAACAAAACATAATTACTTTTTTTTTTGTTAATCTAAAAAACATGTTGAGTGCTAGGTGGGGAGGGGGGGGGGCTGTCCAATTATAACATCAGAATTAGTTGTTTTTCGTTGTGTGTGGCCGTTAATAAGCTGTGTTAAGCTAAAGGTAATTGAAATAATATAGGCAGGTAGGGGGTGTGGGGGTAGGTGGTGGGTGTGTGTGGAGGGGTGTGGGGGTGGCATGATTGGCAGCGTGAGAGGCTGGGCTGTGTTGGAGGTGGGCCTAATGATGTGATGGGTGTGGGGAGGGAGAGGGAGAAAAGTGGGGGGGGGTGGGAGGTGTGTGTGGGAGGTGTGTGTGGGGAGGGGGGGGGAGATGTAGGTGGAGGTGTGTGTGGGGAGGGAAATGGGGGGGGGGGTTAAAATCGTGGTTGCCATTAGTGTTTATTCGCTGCATACCACACTTGGTGTGTTGGTTGTTGGAGTTTTACGTGTAAGGTCATATCAGGACGGGTACCGACTTGTTTGTGGCAGGGCGTACTCATGGCAACTTTATAGTGCTGCCCCACTGGGTGACCATGGTTGTTGGTCATATCAGGACGTGTATAGACTTATTTGTGACAGTGCATTCTCATGGTAACTTTATAGTGCTGCCCCACTGGGTGACCATGGTTGTTGTGAGTTTTACCTCCTGGCAACATCTAAGGTCATATCAGGACGGGTATAGACCTATTTGTGACAGTGCATTCTCATGGTAACTTTATAGTGCTGCCCCACTGGGTGACCATGGTTGTTGGGAGTTTTACCTCCTGGCAACATCTAAGGTCATATCAGGATGTGTATAGACCTATTTGTGACAGTGCATTCTCATGGTAACTTTATAGTGCTGCCCCACTGGGTGACCATGGTTGTTGGGAGTTTTACCTCCTGGCAACATCTAAGGTCATATCAGGATGGCTATAGACCTATTTGTGACAGTGCATTCTCATGGTAACTTTATAGTGCTGCCCCACTGGGTGACCATGGTTGTTGTGAGTTTTACCTCCTGGCAACATCTAAGGTCATATCAGGACGGGTATAGACCTATTTGTGACAGTGCATTTCTCATGGTAACTTTATAGTGCTGCCCCACAGGGTGACCATGGTTGTTGGGAGTTTTACCTCCTGGCAACATCTAAGGTCATATCAGGATGTGTATAGACCTATTTGTGACAGTGCATTCTCATGGTAACTTTATAGTGCTGCCCCACTGGGTGACCATGGTTGTTGGGAGTTTTACCTCCTGGCAACATCTAAGGTCATATCAGGACGTGTATAGACTTATTTGTGACAGTGCATATTCATGGCAACTTCATAGTGCTGCCCCACTTGGAGACGTGTGTATGTCGCCGCACAACCCCAGATAAGACATTTTAAGACATTTTTTTATTCACAATTTCTATGCATTATTCCACAAGCATATTATTCTGTTAACAATAGAAATTGGTTGGATTCCGTCCTGCGGTGTAGCGATTTTCCAAAAGTTTAGATAACTTCGACATAAAAAAACTGGCAATCCCTTGCGCTGAGCAAAAAGCCATATGGTCGCCATACGGCCACCATATCCAACCGTATGGTTGCCACACGGTTTTGTCGAAGCAGCGACTTACGGCCACCGCAAGCACAGTGCAACGCATTTGTGACCGAGGCATTAATAAGTATCATCATCATCATGCTGTCGGTCGCGATGCGACAAAGACTGCTTTCATTACTTGACTGCCACTCTCCATTTAGCTCTCTGCTGTGAGAATTGCGTCCATGAGTCGGTCTTCATTTCATGAAAGCTGCCTGCAAAAGTGTTGAAGTGCTGCTGGCTTTTGCAAGTTACCAGTGGCACTCTCTCAGGGAGCAAATAGAGGTTTCACACCGGCAAGAACATGTCAAGACAGACGCAAACCTATTTGTCCCTGCAGTGGCTGGTCTGGTCGGGAGATGTTGGGAGTTCCATACATTAACCGCCCTTAATGCTGCCACAGTGACATGGTTTTCTGTTTAGGGTTTGCTCCCTTAGCCTTCGGTTCTGTCAAGGACCTGTACCACAAGGCAGTGGTTTACAACTCTGCAAGGCAGGGGCGTCAAACTCCCTGAGGTATTGCTATACCTGCAATACCTGCATACCATTAATAAGTATATTGGTATCTAAATTAGATATGATAGGGTCAAATCTAGATATGTGTTTTGCTTGAGGGGTTGAGGGAAGTGGGAGGGAGAGAGAGGGAGGGGTACAGGTAGGAGGGGGTGAGGGAGATTGATTGATTGATTGATTGATTGATTGATTGATTGGTGGTTGCTTTACGCCGTGCCGTGTTGGCAGCACAGGCCATATTCACAGCGAAAAATGTTTGTTTTTTGTTCAAAGCATCGCTTTTACATGTAAAAGCAGACAATCAATTATGTGCCAATAGACACTCATTAAATTAGAAAGCTCACAGTCATATATTTGTGGTCAAGGGAAACAAATTCCCATAGAAAAGGAAAAGTTTTTATTAATAATTGATAGAATTTATTTAGTAAACTATATGAGGTGGTATAGTCCAGCTGCCCTCAAAAAGGCTAACATGTTTTCTTGTTTGGTGGGGGAGAGTATGGCTGGATGGACAGGACTGAGAGATAGGGAGAAATGAGATGGAGGAGGTAACATTGGGGTGGGGGTGGGGTTGTGGGGGAGGTAGGAGAAGAGACACATATGGGGAAGGTGAGGAAATGAGCAGCAAGGGTGGAAGGGGGGGGGGGGTACGAGACGAGGAGGGACGGTGGTGGGGCGGGAGACGGAAATTGGGAAGTAGGGAGAGGGAGGGGGGTGGTGAGGGTATGGGGCGAGACAAGGGTGGGGGGAAGGAGAGGGAGACGGTGTGGGGGCGTACGGAGAGGGAGAGGTAGAGAGGGGGTATGGAGGAAGAGGGAGAGGGAGGGAGTAGGGAGAGGTGTGTACAGAGGGGGTTTTGGGGAAGTAGAGAGTGGAAGGGAGTAGGGAGAGGGAGGGGGAGAGGAGTGTAGAGAGGAGTGTGGGGTTAGAGAGAGGGGGAGGTGTAGAGAGGGAGAGAGGGCATGGGTGAGAGGAGTAGGAGAGAGGGAGAGGACGTATGGATGGGACGGGGAGGGGGAGGGAGATGGGGGTGTAGGGCGGGAGGCGAGGCAGGTATGGAGGGGACGGGGAGAGGGGAGGGAGATGGAGCTGTAGGGCGGGAGGCGAGGCCGGTATGGAGGGGACGGAGAGAGGGGAGGGAGATGGAGCTGTAGGGCGGGTGAGGAGGTATGGGAGTGAGAGGGTGTCGGGGAAGGAACGCTGGAGGGGGGGGGGGGGCGGAGGCTTAGAGGTGGCAGCGGGAGAGGTAGTGGGGTGGGGGCGACGTGGAGGGGAAGGGAGGGGGCAGGGGGTGGGAGGGGGCGGCATGGACATGCGCACAGAGAAGGGTGGTAATGATGTGATCATGCGCCGTCCTCTCAGCGCCCCTAACGGCGCCATCCCACACTACATTAGGCACCTTAATTATAAAGCCCCCACCCCGCCCGCCCCTCTCTACCCCGCCCCCACTACCCCGCCCCGCCCCGCCCCGCCAGGAGGAGCTGCCTGGAGGACCCAGTCCGGTCCCTCAGCGTGTGCCGGGCTTCATCCATGTCGAAACCAAAACATTAACTAACCCTAGATGTGAACCTCATCATCATGCTGTCGGTCGTGATGCGACAAAGACTGCTTTCATTACTTGACTGCCGCTCTTGTGCGGTTGTACATTTCTTTCGGTTGTACATTTCTGGCTGCAAAAGTGTTGGAAGTGCTGCTGGCTTTTGCAAGTTACCAGCAGCACTCTCTCGGGTAGCAAATAGAGGTTTCACACCGGCAAGAACATGTCAAGACAGGCGCAAAACTATTTGTCCCCGTGAACCTACATATCCACATTAGATACCGGCGCACTTGTTAAAGTTGCATAGTCCGATGGTTTTGAATTTCTGTATTTTTTTCTGAGATAAATATATTAGATCGATCACTAGTATCTGCTTTACATTAGTTCAAAGTTACTTTTATTTTAAATGGTAAACTTGTGAGATATTTTGAGGTCAAACAAGGAAAATTAGTTTTGGCAAGCTTACCAAAACTCTGATACCATAGACTTCTGCAGTAACAGGTTCTGTTAAATTGACTCGGTATTGCCTTCTACGCAGAAACAAATGCTTAATAAGTGCATCAGTATCTAAGTTAGATATGTAAAATCAAATCTAGATAATTGGTTTGGTTTTGAAAATTTGATATTTCGTCTGACTATGCAGGTTTAGGTGTGTGGTTCTACACAGAAGGGCATACTGAGTCAACTTAAAGGTGCATAGTCAGATGGCTTTGAGTTTCTCAAATTTTTCTTAGATAAATATATTAGCTTGATCATTTTAATGTACTTTACTTTAGTTTGAACCAACTTTTTATATTTAAATGGCTAACATTTGAGATATTTGAAGTGCAGACACGTCAAATTAGTTTTGTCAAGCACACCAAAACTCTGACGCCATAGGCTTCTGCAATAAAACATTCTATTAAATTGTCTCCGTACTGCAGACACAAGTGTTTAATAAGTTCATCAGTGTCTATGTTACACATGTAGAATCAAATCTAGATGATTGTTTATAATCTACCTTACTTTAGTTTGAAGTAACTTTTATTTTAAATCGCTAACTTTTTAGATATTTGAAATGGAAACATGCTAAATTAATTTTGGCAAGCACACCATAGGCTTCTGCAGTAACAGGTTCTATTGATTGACTCAGTATTCCCTTATATGTGACGACAAATGTTTAATAAGTGCACCAGCATCTAAGTTAGATATGTAGAATGAAATCTAGATAATTGGTTTGGTTTTCAAAATTTGATGTTTTCATCGGACTATGCAGCTGTAATTTACACTTCAAATATCTCAAATATTACTGTTTTGTATGTTGAGCAGTTGTTCAGTCGTCCTCATTAGACCACCTAGTATTACCCACGACCCCTCCTAATCGGTAGAGTGCAGGCCTCCCGTGCGGAAGGTCGAGAGGTCAATTCCTGGTCGAGTCAAACCAATGACTTATAAAATTTATACTTGTCGCTACCTAGCCTGGTGCTCGGCATTAATAGTGTAGTGGTCTGCACTGACCTCTCAGGCAAGACCCATAACAGGTAGGCATGGGTAGTGTGTTGATATCAGGGAGCCTAGGTGGTGTAATGGTTAGCACACTGGCCCGGAATGCAAAGAGATGTGGGTTCGAGTCCCGCTCTAGGCACAGTATTTCCCATTTTCATCACCCCCACGACAATAGGATAAGACAAGGACTGGCTAGCTCAGTATCGGGATGTGACTGAGTGGGAAATTGGTTTATGGTGTTGGCAGCCTGGTCCCCCTATGGGGCAGCACTATAAAGTCACTGTGTGGGTGCCCTGTCACAAGTCGGTAGCCATATTGATATGACCTCAGATGTTGCTAGGACGTAAAACTCCAACAACCAGCAAGCCAACTAACCAACTCCTCACTCCTTCCTCCTCAACCCCATTATCGTCTTAAGCTCCAGTCAGACCTCACCGGATTGAGGAACCGGATAGAAAACGGACACTCTTCGGTAAAATATGGCAATGTACAGTTTATATACAGTTGGCATCCGGTGTGTCCGTTATCTGTCCAGTGGTGTCCGGCGGTGTCCGATACAAGTTTTGAACATGCACAAAACTTGTACCGGACACCGCCGGACTGAGGTGTATGGTTGGTGTCCGTTTCATGTCCGTTACTGAGCCGTTAGGTGTCCGGTTTGTATCCTGAAGAGTCCGGTGACGGTGCTGTGGGAATAAGGTCCGTTGGTTTTTGGTGCGTCTGTGAACAGTCCGGTAGGTGTCCGGTTGGTGTCTGTTTGGTGTCCGGTCTGTCCGTTTGACATTCGCTTGCCATCCGGTTCTTGTCTGGTTCTCGTCCGTTGGCTATTCGTTAATGTATGTTTCTTGTCTGTTTAGCGTCCGTTTCATCCGGCAGCCGTTGCAACAGTTCGATACCGAATAGCATAGCACTAGACAATTCTTTGTCCGGTGGTGTCCGGTCCTCAGTCCGGTAAGGTCTGACTGGGCTTTAACGGTAACAGTCAGCCACAGTTACCCAACGACTGGTTAGCTCAGTGTCAGGCTAATGTGACTGAGTGAGATATCGGAGCACGGTGCCGGCGGCCTGATTTCTCAGTGGGGCAGCACTATAAAGTCGCCATGAGTGTGCACTGTCAGAAGTCAGTACCCCTCTTGATATGACCTTAGATGTTGCCAGGACGTAAAACTCCCCAATACCCAACCAACCGGGTAGCCAACACTCAGTGCATGCTCCGCCTCGGGTGTAGTTTGAATCTTGTCTATATACTACCGGATATATATGCTGTATAAGAATTATACGAGTATAATAACATGAAAACTATACTATCCTACCACCCACACACCAGTGATCGGGTGCTTTAACCTCACCTACTCATCTACTGCTCATGCCTCAGCTCCGACGGTGGCGACACCACTCGCCTGCTCACTGTCCTACTCACTTGCTGCTGAGAATTGTTGCTCTATAAGAATTATCCGAGTATAATAACCCGGAATTCTATACTCGCTCCTAACACCCACCCACCAGTAATCGGGTGGTTGAGCCTCGGACTACTCATCTACTGCTGAGGCCTACTCGCCTGAGTTCCGAAGGTGGCGCCACCACTCGCCTGCTCATTATCCTACTCACTTACCACCCAAAATATATATAATATATATAATATATAAATAATAATATTAATATATATATACCGCTGTGACGTCACAGCAGTAGTAGCATAGCAACCGGCCGTGGCCAAGGACGCTGAACCTGCTGGCCTCAGACTGGGAGCACCCTGTGGCTAACCCAGGCATGTTCGGAGCACCATTAGACAGCTGGCTGCGCTCACACAGGGAGCACCCAGAAGGGTTGGAACTTGGAAGCTTCGTTAGATGGATGGCTGCCCTGGGAGAGGGAGCGCCCTGTCGCTAACCCAGGCGCTTTTGGAGCATCATTAGACGGATGGTTGCTCTGGGGCCATATGCATGCCGCGGTGTTAGAGTCATGTGGTGTTAACAGGTAACACTGGGTCGCTATCACCCCCATTGCAAAGTATGTCACGCCTTATGCATGGGTGCCTAAAAGGTTCATGGTAGCTAAACGTGCAGTTATTTAGAGATTTGGGGTATCCCCCTTAACTGGTACCGGCGTGTACCGGCCAGCTTGCCTTCTCCACTCACCGGGCACCAGCAAGCCTTGTTATTGTGTGCCGTGTCTGCGCGTATCGGTAAACTCAGTGCATTGTCAATGGCCATGAGCAATCTTCTTACAGAAAAAGTGAAATATCTTACATGTTTTGTTTTGGGTAATAACCTAGATTAATTAAATGGAAATATAACTAAACTATAAATTTTGTTTTGTTGACAATATCGCCACCGATGCGGCAGCGGCGGCAATTTGTTTTGTTTACAGTTGACAATATGAATATCGCTGCCGATGTAGCGGCGGCGTTAATATCGCTTCGATTTTGGGGTTAATTTGACCAAATTTCACTTTTTGAGTATGTTATTCTGTTAAATATGATATCATTGAATAGATTTGGGCCTAATCGGTACCTAACACCGCCCTTAAACCTGCTATGGAATGGGGTTACTGTACCCTAGTTTACGGTTGTGGTGTTAGCGCTATCACTGACTCTTGCATGCTGACTTTTCGCCGCTAAATGGGGAATTCCCACCAAAACTAGTTTTGCCGTGCTAACACCGTTTCGTGCATACCACCCCTGATCCCAATCACTAACTCAGGCACTTTCAGATGTAGGTTAGCCGGCTGTCCTGAGACAGGGAGCTCCCTGTCGCTAACCGAGACCCTTTCGGAGCATCATGAGACAAACTGGCTGCGCTGAGAGAGGGAGCACCCTGTTGCTAACCCAGGTACTTTTGGAGCATGATCAGACAGCTGGCTGCCCTGGGAGAGGGAGCACCCTTTCTCTAACCCAGAGCTGGGGTAGACTGCTGCCAATCACATTATAGACTAATGACTTGGTCGCGCTTGACCCGTCTTGTTAACTTCCATAAAAAAAGATGTGGCCATTTGCTAATGAGGCCAGACTCGGCGTCTTTAATCATTGAGCAGACGTTTAATTAATAGTCTGCGTTAGGCGCAGTAACAGCCCCCCCCCCCCCCCACACACACACCCACACACATGCGTGCAGCACCATACAGCCACCCACCCAGTCACACACAGCCACACACACAACCACACACAGTCACACACACAACCACACACACAGTCACATACAGCCAGTCACACACACAGGCACACTCAGAGCCACACACACATCCACACACACAGCTACACAGTCACACACATAGTCACACACACAGCCACACACACAGCCACACACAAAATCAAACACAGCCACACAGTCACACACAGCCACACACAGTCACACTCACACAGCCACACTCACACAGCCACACACACAGTCACACTCAGAGCCACACACACACCCACTGTATGTGGCCGTGTGTGTGACTGTTTGACTGTGTGTGTGGCTGTGTGTGGTGTGTGTGTGTGGAGTGGAGGGTGTGTGTGGGGTTATGAATATTTAGGGTGTGTGGATGTGTGTGTGGTGGTGTGTGTGGAGTTGGGAGATGGCGTGTGGGGGGGGGGGGGCAGAGTGAGTGAGGGGGGGTGTAGTTATTCCCATTAATTTTACTTCTTGAGTTGCCCCCGCTGCACGGCCATGATTAGTTGGGTGGGTTTAATTTCGGTTGTAAGAAGAGCGCGAAGGAACCCACCACATGGTGGGTGGTCTGTCCTAGAGCCCCTACCTCCACACCCACACATCTGCTGATGGCCCTGTCACATTACAACGCATCTATTAGGCGCGTGGCCAACGCGTAAAGTCACTTTTTTACATTGAGATGCATCAAACTTTTCGTCACGGGGGGCAAAGTTGGATGTATACATACTGTATACATAGCGTATGGCCAATGTATGACCAACGTATGGGTAACGTGCCTCCCGGCGAACACCAGTGAAGGTTAGATACGTTATTCGATTGCCAGAACTACGCCTCATATTTTACATACGTCAAGACACGGTCAAACGCAAAGCATATGTTAGACGTACATTAGACATGTTATCCATACATTGTCAGTATGCGGATTATACGTTTCCACTGCCTTTAACATAGCGCAACATAGTGAAGGTTTGTCTAACGTATGTCTAACATACATCAATGTATGCCTAACGTATACATAGCGTACAGCCGACGTAAAATCCACACATTGTCGAACAGTGAAAGTTTTGTCCATGCACTAATGTTTTGCTACTGCTTAATGAACGATGCCATATATCGACGTACATCGACGTATGCATAACGAATGCATAATGCATTATGACATATCCTGACGTAGCGGCCAAAATTCACTTATGTTGGCATACGTTTGCGCGATTCGCCGTAATGTGACAGCGCCATGAGAGAGAGATATTGTCATTCCGCCATTTGTAGTTATGTCATATTTCACAGGTATTAACTCGCTCGATATTAACTAGGTCATGAAAGCATTCCATATTAGTTGGTTGGTTGTTGGAAGTTTGATGTCCTAGCAACATCTAAGGTCTGACCAGCCGGGATGGCCAAATGAGTTGAGCATCCGTCTGCCATTTTGGTATATCGAACCCTGGTAGAGTTAAACCAATGATGTTAAAATTGATACCCTTCTTGCTTCCTAGCCAGGCGCTTGCCATTATTAGGATAGGGCAAGGACTGGTTGGCTCAGTGTCATGATAATGTGAATGAGTGGGATGTCAGGTCATGGCTGGCGGAATGGTCACCGAGTGGGGCAGCACTATAATTATCGACATGACTGTGCACTGTCACAAGTCAGTACCCATACTGATATGACCTTAGATGTTGCCAAGATGTAAAAGTAAAACTCAAATAACCAACTAACATTCCATATTTAAGTTGCATAGTCTGATGGTTTTCAGTTTCTTTCATTTTAGGTTGTTCATTATAATCTACCTTTCTTTAGTTTGAAGTAACTTTTATTTTAAATCGCAAACTTTTGAGATATTTGAAATGGAAACATGCTAAATTAATTGTGCCAAGCTTGCCAAAACTCTATCACCATAGGCTTCTGCAGTAACAGCTTCTATTAATTGACTCAGTATTCCCTTATATGTGCTGGTAAATGTTTAATAGGTGCATCAGTATCTAAGGTGGATATGTAGAATCAAATCTAGATAATTGTTTTGGTTTTGAAAATGTGTTGTTTTCATCAGACTATGCAGCTTTAAGGCATGTTGGTTGCATTAAAGTTGCATAGTCCGATGGTTTTGAGTTTCTCTTATTTTTCTGAGCTATATATATATATTAAATTTGTTGTTATAAGTTACATTACTTTAGTTTGAAGTAACTTTTATGTCTAAGTTTTCATATATTTGAAGTGCAAACATTTCAAATTAGTTTTTGGCAAGCATGTCAAAATCTGACACCATAGACTTTAGCAAGCAGTTAAGCCCCCTGTCACACCTCGCCGGATTGAGGAAACGGATAGAACCGGGGTACAAATATTCTAGTCCGGTGTGATTCAGTAATGGACGGGTAATGGACGGTAACGGTTGATAACGGATCTAACAATCAACGGACAATTCAGTCTACAAAAAGAACTATAACGAACGGTATTCGACGTGTAATGGATATGTAATGGACGGGGAATGGACGGTAACAGATAATAACTGCATACGTCAGTCTGGCGCAATCCGTTACAAGTTTTGTGCATGCTCAAGACTTGTAATGGATCAGGCCGGATATCAACGAATATGCAATGGACACAACCGGCCGTTGCCAGATATCAGCAGACTTTGTTTGGTTTCTTTCCGTTTCCCCAATCCGGCGAGGTGTGACAGAGCCTTAACAGGCTCTTCTCTCCGTATATGGCCTTTGTTACAGACACTCTTTGTAAATGCAATGCCACTCCTTGTAAATGGTGTTGTGGTGTTGTGGTGTTATGGGCGAAAATAGGACTGCCGCGAATATTAAATATTTGTACCCGGAAGCGGTTGTTTTCCGTTAATTAGAAAGGATCAGGGACCTGATTGAACATGTGCATACCCTCCCCCCCCCCCCCCCGATTCTCCCACCTCCCCGACCGATCCCACCTCCCCCACTTCCACACTCCTCGCCTCCCCACCCACCTTTCCACTATCCCACCACTCGCCCAGACAGACGACTCTTGTATTACATGACGACTGTTACACACACAGCGGCACACCAAGTTAAACACGCACCCATACAGATGACCCTTGTATTACATGACTGTTACACACGTACAGCGGCACACCAAGTTAAACACGCACCCATACAGATGACCCTTGTATTACATGACGACTGTTACAGACACGCAGCAACACACCAAGTTAAACACGCACCCATACAGATGACCCTTGTATTACATGACTGTTACACACACACAGCGGCACACCAAGTTAAACATGCACCCACACACACAACCCTTGTATTACATGACTGTTACAAACACAGCAACACACCAAGTTAAACACGCACCCATACAGATGACCCTTGTATTACATGACTGTTATACAAACACAGCGGCACACCAAGTTAAACACGTACCCACAAACACAACCCTTGTATTACATGATGACTGTTACACACGCACAGCGGCACACCAAGTTAAACACGCACCCATAC
Source organism: Branchipolynoe longqiensis (assembly GCA_030323885.1). Taxonomy (NCBI): domain Eukaryota; kingdom Metazoa; phylum Annelida; class Polychaeta; order Phyllodocida; family Polynoidae; genus Branchipolynoe; species Branchipolynoe longqiensis. Next base: position 7,204,329 of record CM059190.1, read on the forward strand.
AGATGACTCTTGTATTACATGACAACTGTTACACACACAGTGACATACCAAGTTAAACACATGCCCAGACAGATGACTCTTCTATTACATGATGACTGTTACACACATACATCAGCACACCAAGTTAAATATGCACCCAGACAGACAACTCTTGTATTGCATGATGACTGTTACACACACAGTGACATACAAAGTTAAACATGTAGCCAGACAGATGACTCTTGTATTACATGACAACTGTTACACACAGTGACACACCAAGTTAAACACACACCCAGACAGATGACTCTTGTATTACATGACGACTGTTACACACACCATGACATACCAAGTTAAACATGCACCCAGACACTGAGACAGATGACTCTTGTATTACATGACAACTGTTACACACACACAGTGCCATACCAAGTTAAACACGCACCCAGACAGACGACTCTTGTATTACATGATGACTGTTACACACTCAGTGACATACCAACTTAAACGTAGCCAGACAGACGACTCTTGTATTACATGATGACTATTACACACACAGTGACATACCAAGTTAAACACGTAGCCAGACAGACGACTCTTGTATTACATGATGACTGTTACACACACACCCCTTGTATTACATGATGACTGTTACACACACAACCCTTGTATTACATGATGACTGTTACACACACACACAACCCTTGTATTACATGATGACTGTTACACACACACCCCTTGTATTACATGATGACTGTTACACACTCACAACCCTTGTATTACATGATGACTGTTACACACACCCCTTGTATTACATGATGACTGTTACACACACACAACCCTTGTATTACATGACTGTTACACACACAACCCTTGTATTACATGATGACTGTTACACACACACAACCCTTGTATTACAATGATGACTGTATCACATTGCACACATTACGCGTCCGTCTCTTTATTTGAGCTGAGCGAGGGAATGAATGGATAATTATTTCCTCAGATTTTGACGCAAATGGCCGTTACTAATGACGTTGAAAACGTTGTTTGTTAGATAAGTAAGGCCGCCTTAGGTGCGCCCCGTGCGGAGAATTGATGGTTTGTTTGTCCAATGGGCTAGTACATTACCCGCGTTTCCTTAATTGGGTTCAGATTACAAGACGGCGATGAATCGGTGCACAGAGAAAACTGCACACCCATCAAAAACACACAACACACACCACACACACACTCACACACTCACACACACACTCACACACACACTCACACACACACACACACACTCACACACACACTCACTCACAGACACACTCACACACAGACACACACACTCACACACACTCACACACTCACACACACTCACACACACACTCACACATAGACACACTCACACACAGACACACAGACACACATACACTGACACGCACACTCACACACACACTCACACACACACTCACACACACACTCACACACACACTCACACACACTCACTCACACACAGACACACTCACACACAGACACACTCACACGCACACTCACACACAGACACACTCACACGCACACTCACACACACACACTCACACACATACTCTGACACACACACACACTCACACACATACTCACACACAGACACACTCACACGCACACTCACACACAGGCACACTCACACACACACTCACACACACACTCTCACACACACACACACTCACTCACACACATACACACTCACACACAGACAGACACACACTCACACAGACACATTCACACTCACACACTCACAGACACACACACTCACACACACACCTCACAGACACACACACACTCACTCACACACAGACACACACTCACTCACACTCACACACACTCACACACACACACTCACACACACACTAGGTTAATGCCTGTTTGTGACCACATTGAGTAGTATAGTGGGGTTCTTTTCAGCGTAAAATTACGTAATCCTGGCTCTGAGAGAGTCCATTGCACTTGATGACCCCTTCTGAGGGAGTCCATTGACCTTAGATGACCCGTTCTTTCAGGGTGTTATTTTTTATTTTGAAAATATCTAAATTTAAATAAGAACATAAATTAATCAAATATATATATATATAATAAAATAAATAAGATATGAGTGACATTCAAAATCGTAAACCGCAAACCAGGGAAAGTTTTGCAAGTGAAGTTCGGTATCTATATTCAAACCATCTCGCAACTCCTCAAATATAGTTTTTGAAGGTGAATACATTCCTCCTGGATATATAAAACTGACCCTGTTCGCACAAACTTTCTCATGTCTTATGACTTTGTGTTTCAAAGAGAATAGTTTATCACAATTCCTGCAAGCATACTTGCTAGCATACGACTCCATATTCGAGATATAACCAAAATGTGAATTAAATAGATTAAGATTGAGGGGGAGGGAGTGAGAGGAGAATTGAGAGGAGTAGAGAGATATGCATGAATCGACTTCTCGCAAAGAGTAAACATTTATACTAACACTAAAGCATGATTCTAAATTTGGTAGATCATAGGTCATCTAAGGACAAACCAGTCATCTAAGGACAAAACCACCCACCCAACAACAAAATAAGGGTCATCTAAGGTCAAACCTACCCCCCCACCCTGAAAGAACGGGTCATCTAAGGTCAATGGACTCCCTCAGAAGGGGTCATCAAGTGCAATGGACTCTCAGAGCCAGGATTACGTAATTTTACGCTGAAAAGAACCCCACTATACTACTACATTGTCCATTTGGTGGAACTCTCAGGGATGAAAGATCTCCGTGTTTTCGCGATTTCCGCGTTTTCGCTGATTTCCGCGGTTTTTGGGTGTGTTTTTAAATACAATTTTTTTTTACCAATTACCGCTAAGCAAAATGCCATGGAATGAGGATGAATGTGACCACTGGTTAGTCTGAATCCTGTTCTTATATGACCTTAGATGTAGCTAGAACATAACACCCTAACATTTATCAACAAGAATGAGTTATGTATGGGTGATAATATAGGCAAAATAAGGATAATTGAAACCTGACTTCCGGCATTTTTCTGTGATTCCCTGACAGTGCTAATCCTATAGAGGGAAAATCTGCGTTTTCGCGGAAATTCACCGTTGGTGTAATAATCTCGGTTTGATTTCCTGCATTTTTTTTGCCGGAGACCACTTTCATCCCTGTATGTATAATGTATGAGTCATGAGACCCAATGGAATTCTTTTTTGTTTTTGTTTGATACAGTATTTATTCTGCCCATAGCATGTAAGCTCCTGCGAGGGTGCTTGTTTTCAACGCTGGACAGCTCTGAGGAATGTTATGGTTTATGCCCGGGTCCCGGTTCCGGGTTGGTATCCGGGACGTCCACCAGCATTTATTTAAGTAGTTAGTATCTATGTTAGTGTTTTTGGTGTTTTTTGGTATAACTTATAACTAATATCGTAGCCTAGTATGTACATCTAGTGAGATGGTACTAATAGGTGTGTGGATGAGGACGTGTTCCCAGAATTAGTTTGTTTGTTTTGTTTGCAGCTTTCCTTTCACTTGTGCCCTGTCCCTAGTTAGTGCCTATATATATAGTTTGTTTGTTGGTTTGTTGTTGTTTTACGTCCTAGCAACATCTAAGGTCATATCAGGACTGGTACCGACTTGTGACAGTGTGCACTCATGGTGACTTTATAGTGCTGTCTCACTGGGAAACCAGGCCGCCGGCACCATGACCTGGTATCCCACTCAGTCACATTATCCTGACACTGAGCACACCAGTCTATATATATAGATGTGCCAGAACACATCCGTACTCTTCGGGACTATTTCATGGGATTATTATCGAATGGTAATATGAACATTAAAGTTGCACAATATGATGGTTTCGAGTTTCTGCTGTATCTTTAGACGACTATATTGCGCTGGTCCTTATAAGGTATAATTTACCTGGCTCTAGTTTGAAGTAAATTTGATTATAAATAGCTCACTTTGGAGATATTAAAATGGAAAAGATGCCTCTTTATTTTCGGTGTGCACATCGAAATGCTGGATAGCATAGTCTTCAGCAGTAATGTGTCATATTAAATTGACTCCGCATTCCGTTCGAATGGTTCTATGTAATGATAAATGCTTGACGAGTGTATCAGTACCGAAGCTGGATATGTCGGCTCACAAATAGGTGTCTCGCTGTGGAAAATGTGCTGATTTCTACGAAAGTTTATCATTCAGAGAATGTGCTGATTTCTACGGAAGTTTATCATTCAGAAAATGTGCTGATGTCTATGGCAGTTTATCATTCAGAAAATGGGCTGATTTCGATGGAAGTTTATCATTCAGAAAATGGGCTGATTTCATGATACAATGTACCTTTAATTTCTCGTTCAGAAAATGTGTTGATTTCATCATACAATGCAGCTTTAATTTACCATTTCCCTCTCCCCCTCTTCCCCTCTTTCCCCTCTCCCCCTCTCCCCCTCTTTCCCCATCCCCCCTCTTTCCCCATCCCCCTCTCCCCCTCTCCCCTCCCCCCCTCTCCCCC
>CM059190.1:7209327-7461388 GCA_030323885.1 Branchipolynoe longqiensis
AAGTGTGGAAAGTGTGGAGGCAGTCCTTGTTGATCGGGAGCAGTAGTAGAAGTGCGGAGTGGAGAGGGGTTTGGTTTTGAATCTTGGGCGCGTGATCGCATTTTGGCGGGAACTCTGCAGCCGGGTCTCTAAGGCTAGTTCGGGTTTTTTCCACAAGGTGGCTCCACCATAGCGTACCCACGCCTCCGCCCGAAATTACCGATGTTACTAATAACATGCACAATTTACGTAATATGTATGATATGCATGATATATATAATATGTATAATAAATATACTATATACATGTACACCTAGAATAAATATGCATATAATACCTGTATAATAAATAGTCAAATCAGTGTGTAAAATATTCCGACTTTTTAGGTCTGGTTCATAAATAAATAATAGTTTAAATAAATTCTAAAATATCTCCTTTTCATAAAACTCATATGTGAAGCATTAAGAAAACTGTTTTAATCATATTTAAATCATCCAGTTATTTCTATAAAGTCATTATAATAATATTCCAATTATATAAGTACCACTATAAAACCTCTCTAATAATACCTAATTCATTCTATCATGTTGGTAAATACATATGCATAATATTCAAACCAAGTTGTGAAACCATGGTAGATTATGTATATTAAGTGAAGTGATAATTAATATCAGATTGTTCTAAGGTTCTACATCAAATATAACCACTGGAGATAAGAACTCTGGAAAATTATTACTGTATTGGTATATTTACATGTATTACTGAATTGAAGTCTGTTGGTATTATATATTGTATGAAAGGAGGTAAATGCTGAAACTAAGGGCAGCATATACAGTTGATGCAGACTGGTTTCTTCACCCAGACAAATAGTCTGTGAAGAATGCCACAGAATGGGTATAATAATTAAGTCAAGAATTAAGTTCTGTGTGCCTGTTATGGTATGATTTACAGATGCCAGTATCTGAGGGAGTGTTAGCACACAGGTGACAATGCATGGGGGTTGTGTGTGTGTGAGTGTTTGCAGGACCTGCCAAAGCCAGGTGTCAGGCTGGAGGTGGGAGGAGTGTGTGTGTGTGTGGTGAGCCCTCCCTGCCCCACCTGGTGGCAGTTTGCTGAACTAAAGATGATAAAATATGTAATTCTCAAAGTAAGGCATGTAGAAACTCCTACTATTTTGGAGTTGTCCCAATCTAAGGGACTGGTGACCACGGGTGTTATGTAAATATAAACAGGGTTGATATTCCCATATAAGTGTAATTGGTGAACTTGATGGAAAAATATGTATCTGACTTGGGGTGGGTGGGTTGTCCCCCCCACCCCTTACCTAGATGGGGGGAGGGGGCTGGTGGGAGTGGTGGGGGTCCACCCACTCCCACCCTGCCTCCCCCACCACTGACTGGAGGAGTTCAACCAATGAAATGCCATGTTACTGTCTCTGACTGAGGAGACTCCCAGCAACTGTGTACCTGTATTTTGAATGTTTTCCATCTGAATAAAAGAGCTGGGCAGGGGGTGTGGCAGGCAGATGACCTGGAGACAGCACAGCAGGAGGAGCCAGCCACCCCTCCCTACTAGACTTTACCACACTTAATTTCTGTTGGGTTGATATTTCTTGGAACAGATATAGTAAGCAGATATAGTAAGCAGATATAGTAAGCAGATACAGTAAGCGGATCATCGCTTGAGTAATATCATACATTAGTGCTTTCCGGCCTCCACACACAGAAGTTAGGGTTCTATTTCCTATAAAGATTCTAGTGTGTAAAATACCGCTAGTTAACAAGTGGATGTAACTACCAGAACTCATCATCATCATCATCATCATCATGCTGTCGGTCGTGATGCGACAAAGACTGCTTTCATTACTTGACTGTTGCTCTCCATTTAACTCTCTGCTGTGAGAGTGAGTCCATGCGTCGGTCTTAATGTCTCTCAGCTTCAGGTTTCTCTTGATGGTGTCCTTGAACGGGAGATGAGGGCGACCTCTCTTTCTGTAACCAGAAGACAGTTGAGAGTAGAGGATCTGCTTTGGTAGCATGTCTGATGGCATCCTCATGAGGTGTCCAGTCCACCGGAGATTCTTTTTGATCAGATCTTCCATAGCGGGTGGCCCTGTCCGTTCAAGTATTTCCTTATTTGTCACTTTGTTCTTCCAGGTTAGCCTCATGATCAAATGCAGATGTCACATCATGAAGGCATGCAGCTTTTTCACCTGTCGTCTGTACACTGTCCAGGCCTCAGCTCCATATAGTAGGGAGGATAGCACGATTGCATGGTAGATCTTGCCTTTGACCTGCATAGACACATGGTGGTTGTTCCAGAGTCTCTGGCATAGTCGGCCGAAAGATGAACTAGCCTTGGCCATCCTCCTCTGTATTTCAGCATCAATGCATCCATCACTTGATATAGTGTCCATCACTTGATATAGTGCTTCCAAGGTAGGTGAATTCCGGAACAAAGTTCAGCTTGTTTCCGTCAACCATGATATCCCCCTCTCGGGTTCTTGTAGAGTTGTGGTGGTACAGCCCCTCCGTCTTCTTGATGTTAATCTTCAGGCCAAACTTCTTTGATGCATCGGAGAAAGCGTCCACTATTTTCTGGATCTCTCCAGCAGAGTGGGCAACCAGTGCACTGTCATCTGCGAATAGCAGCTCTCTCACCAGTATCCAAGTAGTCTTGTCTTCGCTCTGAAGTGTGCGACATTGAATATGTCAGCGCTCTGTCTGGACTGTATATAGATGCCTTCCCCCATGCCTCGGAAAGCCTCGTCGAGCATTGCTGATAGGAAGATGGAGAAGAGCATGGGGGCCAGTACACAACCTTGCTTGACCCCATTGGTAACCCCAAACGATTCCGAGACTTCCCCTCCAACACTAACATTCGCCATCATTCCTACAAGAAATATGTTCTGGTTAAACCGACACATTCTGTCACATTTTAAAATTCTCTGATTAAGTATGTAGTGTATATCGACATAGCTGGATGAGAAAGAGTACTGCCTTTAAAATGTTTCTCACCGAGGGAGGGAAGAGGTGCACCTTTACTCATGATCGCCTTCTTATCTCACCCAGCCACATGTCACAGTGGTCCGTGGTAATCCCACGATAGCTGGGCAGCGGCCAGGTCTGGGTCGGAGGGTGGTGGGTCATGAAGGCAGCCAATGAGGAGCTATGTTAGGGAAGGATCATGCGGGCTAGGAATGACTGGTGTGCATGGGTGTAATAGCCAATAAGAATGTCGGTACCATCGACCATTGTATGTGTCTAGTAAACATTACATATGTGAATAAAACCAGGTATGCAGTCTTCTTCTGGCTGGTGCTGAGCTTGGATCGTGTGTTGTGTCTGTTATGGGGCAAGCTCCTGATTTAGGCTCCATATATGTTAGGGGGATGTATGAACATTAGGGTCCCAAGTGGATATGGGGGCAGTGTAGCCCTTTTGGCAGTACAGCCGACAACATGGGTGACGAGTGGGAAACAGTCATAACCTCGGGTGCCACCTAGCGGAAACGGCCACTTCCATCTTTTTGGACCAAGCATTCTTGGGGTTTTCCTGGCAATCACAGGATTTCATAACATGCCAAATAATATCGGATAGCAAATTGTCGGATTAACCAATTTAGACTATTTTGTGGTCGTTTGTGTTATTGGGATAAGCCTATATATGCCTGACTGTGTGACTGAATCATGTATGGAATCGTTCATTAAAATAATAATAACACCTAAGTAACATATGTACATTTATTATAGATATACTTACTTATCAATCATTCACACTAACATTATTTGATATTTAAAAACTTCGACAAACTGGACTGCACAGGCACTGAAAGAACGTCTAAATCTGGGATATTAGTGCTAATTAAAAGTTTGATGGATTTCAAGTGTCGGATTAACCACAGCTATAGGCATGCTACAGGCGTCTTTGTTACAAAAAAGCAGTGTCAGTGTTGGAAAGCGAGTGTCGGATTAACCAGAGTAATTAGCATTGATTAACATTGAGGAAATCCGTTACACCTGAAATGGTGTCGGTAAGCAAACTTGTTGGATCAACCTGTGTCAGATTAACCAGAGCTGACTGTATATCGATTTGCCCATGAATGTAACTTATTGGGTGTGTTTCTATAAATTGCTAGGGTAAAGCCCGAGTCACACATACCCGGACGAGCCCCGGATTTTTAGCCGGACCACCCCGGACCACTTCCCCTGACCACCCTGGAGAGCCCTGGATAAAATCGCTAATTTGGTCATTTTTGGGATCGCTGTCACACCTACCCGGACGAGCCACGGTCTAGCCACAGACCAGAGGCCAACCCCCCCCCCCCCCCCCCCCCCCCCCCACCCGGGACTACCCGGTGTATCCACAGAGTAGTCAAGTATCAGTCCTGGACTTGCTCCTGCTATATATATACAAAAATGGGGTTCATCCTGGGCTGATCCATAGTAAACCAGGCTATCTGTGGTGATCTGTGGTTAATCCGTGTTCATCCAGCTTTTCCGGGTCTTATCCGGGCAGTCCTGGAGTGGTCCGTGGCCATGTCAGGGCTAGTCTGGGCTAGACCTGGGCTGGTCTGAGTTAAACCGTGGCTAAAACGTGGCTCATCTGGTTAAAAACCACCTGGACTGCCCGGTCTGCCCCGGACGGGACACGGACTACTCCTGGAGCACACACAGACTACCCGGACCACCCCGGATTACACCCGGATGATGCCGGATCGAGCCCGGATTGCTATATTCCCCGCATCGCCCCAGATGTTTTAAACAGGCCGGACCAGCCAAGGATCACCAAGAATCACCAAGGATCACCAAGGATCAGCCTCGGATCACGCAGGATCGCCACGGACCACGCCGGATCACGGTCTGGGGCTCGTCCGGCCCCTGATCCGGGTAGGTGTTACCTGGGCTTTAGGAATGATGGGTACAAACGGCGGTTAACTTAAATAGAGCAGAATAGTCGATGTCGCTGTTTTGTTAGTGAGCGGGTATATCATTATTATGATGTGAATTCTATAGAATTCTGCAGGTATAGCAATACCTCAGGGAGTTTGACGCCCCTGCCTTGCAGAGTTGTAAACCACTGCCTTGTGGTACAGGTCCTTGACAGAACCGAAGGCTAAGGGAGCAAACCCTAAACAGAAAACCATGTCACTGTGGCAGCATTAAGGGCGGTTGATGTATGGAACTCCCAACATCTCCCGACCAGCCACTGCAGGGACAAATAGTTTTGCGCCTGTCTTGACATGTTCTTGCCGGTGTGAAACCTCTATTTGCTCCCCGAGAGAGTGCCGCTGGTAACTTGCAAAAGCCAGCAGCACTTCAACACTTTTGCAGGCAGCTTTCATGAAATGTCACAACTCTCACAGAGAGCTAAATGGAGAGCGGCAGTCAAGTAATGAAAGCAGTCTTTGTCGCATCGCGACCGACAGCATGATGATGATGAATTCTATAGTAAAACTACCATACTTTCTTCTCATGCGACTCAAAGCAATTTGTCTCATCGATTCAGATCTGAATGACACTGTGCCGAGTTAGGCCTAACACCAATGACGACTTGGAGCTAGCAGTAGCAGAAGTGTTTGTTTCTTGTCTGTTGGTTGGAGTTTTGCACCCTAGCAACATCTGAGGTTATTTCAGTATGTGGCGAGTGATAATGGAGAATGAGACATTTTGGCAACTGAAAGTACGTACGGGAGATCCGAACCCATGAGTTTGTGGGTTCGAACCCATGTCTAGTCAAACCAATGACATAAACATTTATACTTGTCGCTTCCTAGCCAGGCACTCGGCATTACTAGGATAGGGCAATGACTGGTTCGCTCAGTGTCAGGATAATGTGTCAATCAGTCCTATATGCTTTACAGGGTCCTAGAATCCTAGAATCATGTGGAATCACCTTTAGTCGATAAACTGTCCACCTTGGTACGCCGGCGCACGGCCCCCACCCCACCCAACCATACCAATCCAACCCCAAGCCGACATTTTCTCTCTTTCAAAATGGCGGCCTGCTGGACCTCCCGGCTAACGAGCGGCTTGAGTGAGTGCAGACATGCACAGAGGTGTTCGTTAAAATGAGACTGAGGGACATTTGTAAATAAATAAATAAAATACCACCAGGCACCACAAGTTCGCTTACGTCGGGCGGTATGTGCGCGGTGAAAATGTCGTCTGTTTATTCAAGAACTCTACTAAAAGAACATATACAGACGTATTATTTTATCTATCTACAGATATAATATGAAGAGTTCAGATGCAACAAAAAACATGTAAGCGGCAATCCAAAAATGTAGTTTAATACAGATGTATTTATCTATCTATATACATATGAAGAGTTCAGGCGCAAAAAAAACACGTAGGCACCAATCCAAAAATGTAGTTTGAAAAAAACTTCTTTTATACCTGAAAGTAATTTTAATTCTCACTAATTCCACTTTTCATATGATCACATGGTTATGGAGCAATGAACAAAAGAGAAAGAATATAAAAACAAAGTTGTTGAGGGTTTAATTCCATTTTATCTGCATTTTTTTATTGGCATTTACATGGTTTTGCGCTTGAACTCTTCATATATAGGAGCATATTTATACTTATATATAGATGTATATGCTTATATGTAGATGGGTCACTCTCCTGAAAACTGGCCAGCACAATATACAGAAATATGTAGTGCTTATGTAGTGGTCTGCACTGACCTCTCAGGCAAGGAGCTGCATATACAGGTAGGCGTGGGTAGTATGGTGATATCAGGGAGCCTAGGTGGTGTAATAGTTAGCACACTGGCCCGGAATGCAAAGAGATGTGGGTTCGAGTCCCGCTCTCGGCACAATATTTCCCATTTTCATCACCCCCACAACACTGGTTGCCGTGACCATGATCCTGTACAAGCTACGCCTGTATAGTTGTTAAACCTACCCTGTGTATGTATATATGTTAGTGCATTGCCTGTATGTATGTAATTGTAAGCATTAAAAGACTTACAATTCCAGGGGGACGAGTGTAGTGGTCTGCACTGACCTCTCAGGCAAGTAACCACATAGACAGGTAGATGTGGGTAGTATGGTGATATCAGGGAGCCTAGGTGGTGTAATGGTTAGCACACTGGCCCGGAATGCAAAGAGATATGGGTTCGAATCCAGGTCTAGGCACAATATTTCCCATTTTCATCACCCCCACAACACTTATATTGATAATAAAAAAAAGTAATTCCCAGCCATGCTTTATTCACTGAATAATTAGTGTATAATATTTGTGTGGCATCCAGACACCACTGGTTACATATGTGACAGAAATTTGTAATGTTATTTCTGGAGACATCAAATAATCGTTTTTTAAATTTAAGCATGCATGTTAATAAATACTTCCTTTTTGATTTGGGACCTGTTTTGTTTGATATATCAATGCAATACAAGATGTTAGTCCCATATGTCATGTTATAAATGGCTGACTGTAAAATGGGGATCTTTGGTACAAACACACTTCATAACTAAAAGGACCAACATTGGACACAGTTTATTTTATTTTCCATATTTCTTACATCAAATCTGAACATGAATATGAAAAATATCACGGAAAAAATAAGTAGGAAGTCTTTTTATTGATGTTTTAAAATCCCATCCCATGCTGACCAGTTTTCAGGAGAGTGACCCAGATGTATATGTTTATACATAGATATATCTATATATATATTCTTTCGAGTGTGTTAAAAAAGCAGAATACATATTATTTATACACAGTAAAACCTATCTAAATCGGCCGCCCATGGGACCGAGTCTAAATGGTCCATTTAGGGAGGTAGTCGGTTTAGGGAATTTCTTTTACCATTACAATGGTATTGTATGGGCTATCGTTTGGGACCCAAATGAAGCGATCGATATAGGGGAGTGGTTGATCTGTGGAGATGGTCGGTTAGAGAGGTTTAACTGCATTATATATGTTGTGGAGCCATCTGGTTGTTTTCCTTACACTAGCATATACTGTCGAATATACAAAATATATACAGTAAAACCTCTCTAACCGACCACCTCCACAGATCGACCACTCCCCTATATCGATCGCTTTATTTGGGTCCCAACAATACAATAAGGATATTCTAAGTAAGGATATTCCAACTCCCTAAACCTACCACCTCACTAAATGGACCACTTAACATCGGACCACACACGCTTTCAGTTTGCATGAGTTTCTCATCACCTTGTGTAGGTGTGAGTGTAGGTGACCACTCACCTACACACACCTACACCCCCACCACATCCCTAAACCCCCACCACATCCCTAAACCCCCACCACACACCTACACCCCCACCACACCCCTAAGCCCTCACCACACACCCAACACACACCTACACCCCCTACCCCACACATACCTACACCCCCACCACACAACACACCAACACACCCTAACCCCACCATCACAACCACACCCCCCCAACCTAAAACACACATCCACACACTTACACACCACCACACACCTACACCCCAAAACACACACCACACACCTACACACCTCCCACAACCCTCACCACCACCGACAAACACCCCACCACACATACACCCTCACCACACAACAAAACCCCAAACTACAACCCCAGATCAGACACTACACCCCCACCACACACTACACCCCCACACCCTCACCACACACCTACATCCTCACCACACACCTACACCCAACCACACACCTCTACCCCCACCACCCACCTACACCCCCACCACACCACCTAAACCCTCACCACACACCCAACACACACCTACACCCCCACCCCACACATACCTACACCCCTACATACCTAAACCCCTCCACACACACACACCACACACCTACACCCCGCCACACGCCTACACCCCTCCACACACACACCACACACCTACACCACATCCCTAAACCCTCACCACACACCTACACCCCCACCACACATACACCCCCACCACACAAACGGACGGGGAACAGACGGTAATAGTTAATAACCATATAGGTCAGTCTGGCCCAATCCATTACAAGTTTTGTGCATGCTCAAAACTTGTAACGGATAGGCCAGGATATCAATGAATATCAACGGATATGCAACAGATATGCAACAGACACAAACCAGACTTTGCCGGATATCAACGGACTTTGTTTGGTTTCTTTCTGTTTCCCCAATGTGGTGATGTGTGACAGAGCCTTAAACAGGATGACAAATGCACGGAGAATGACGATATGCACTCACATAGGCTTACGTTAAATTGTTCACTGGGAACGTTTATTTCCAGCCAGAATGGAGGCGATTTTAGCAAGAAAAATAAAATGGTTCGCCCACCGGCCGCTGTCCCCTTGTGTGGCGCTTCTCTCATTAGGGGGTTCCTCTTTCAGTTGGCACGGGCTCATTATAGTGATAGATTGCTGCAAAACATGCTTTCCAAACGATCCGGGAACTCAATGTATGTTGTAGTGGTTTGTATATAACCCTTATATGTTATGTAGGAGATATATATATATATATATACATACATATATATATATACATAGATATACAGTAACACCTCTTTAGCCGACAACCTCCACAGATCGACCACTCCCCTCTATCGATCGCTTTATTTGGATCCCAACAATACCATTGTAAGGATATGCTAGCTCCCTAAACCGACCACCTCCTTAAATGGACCACTTTAAGTCGGTCCAATGGTCGGTCCATTTACAGAGGTTTTACTGTATGTATCCCCCCACCCCATGAGTGTGGGGGGGGGCGGGGGGCAGGAACTCCAGAGCTTATTACATGCGATAATGGGATTATCACTATCCATATATATACATATATATATATATATCAATTTATGGTACACAAATAACATAGGGAGAGAGAATGAATTGGGTTTGTAATCTGTAATTTCCATATGCATGGACATTTTTGGTCCACCCTGTAATTGTCATAATTGCCTTATGTATGGACACTTTTGGCCGACGCTGTAATTGTCATAATTTCCGTGTGTATGGACATTTTTGGCCCACCCTGTAATTGTCATTATTTCCCTATGTATGGCCACTTTTGGCCCACCCTGTAATTGTAATAATTTCCCTATGTATATCCACCTTTGGCCCACCCAGTAATTTTTGTAATTTCCATAGGCAGGTACACTTTTGGCCCACCCTGTAATTGTTAAAAGATTCCCTTACTTACCGTACCGACTTCCGGTCGAGATCTCGGACGTCTGTCCGCAGTGTGAGATTGCACGTGAAGTCGATGTCTGCGTCAGTTGTCCCTCACACCGAGATTGTCCACGCCTCATGCTGATAGAACCATCATCGCTGATGATGTACCTAAACCAGACAGGATGGCCGAATGGGTTGAGCGTCCATCTCCCATTTCGGTAGATCGTGGGATTCGAATGCTGGTCGAGTCAAATCAATGACTTAGAAATTTATACATGTCGCTTCCTAGCCAGGCACTCAACATTATTAGGATAGGGCAATGACTGGTTGGCTCAGTGTCAGGATAATGTGACTGAGTGGGATATCAATTATCAGATCATGGTGCTAGTGGCCTTGTCTCCCAGTCAGGCAGCACTATGAAGTCACCATGAGCGCACACTGTGACAAGTCGGTACCTGTCCTGATATGACCTTAGATGTTACCAGGACGTAACACTCCAACAACCAACCAACCAAGGCCCCATGTAAGGAGCAACGGAAGAGGGGCAAAGCAATTGCACACAATTGAAATTTTCATCGCTTAACCTGTTAACAATAACAATAATAAAAGGTCTTATTGATGGTTGGATCAATGGTACACTGGAGGCATCACATGCAGCAGGTCGTGGGTTCGATTCCAGGTGAAGTCAAACCAACGCCAAGTCTTAAGCGGGGTTAGTACCCTGTTCGCCGCCATCTTGCCTGGTGATATAGGATTAGGGCAAAGGCTGGTCGCCTCGGTTAATCCAGTGCTGGGTATTGACCCAGTTAAGATACACTGTATGTCTGGTGTGAGCAGTACTAGAACCCAGAATTTGGTGATGCGTCTTTTCCCAGTTTATCTAATGCTGGGTATTGACCCAGTTAATGGACACCATCTGTCTTGTTCTTGCAGTAGGAGAACCCTGAATCTGGAGTTGTGTCTTCACCCAGTTAATCTAATGCTGGGTATTGACCCAGTTAAGGGACACCATCTGTCTTGTTCTTGCAGGAGTAGAACCCTGAATCTGGAGTTGTGTCTTTACACAGTTAATCTAATGCTGGGTATTGACCCAGTTAAGGGACACCATCTGTCTTGTTCTTACAGGAGTAGAACCCTGAATCTGAAGTTGTGTCTTTACCCAGTTAATCGAATGCTGGGTATTGACCCACTTAAGGTACACCATCTGTCTTGTTCTTGCAGGAGTAGAACCCATAATTTGGTGATGTTTCTTTACCCCGTTAATCTAATGCTGGGTATTGACCCAGTTAAGGGACACCATCTGTCTTGTTCTTGCAGTAGTAGAACCCTGAATCTGACATTGGGTCTTCACCGAGGTAATAGATAGTATATGTCTGGTATGTGCAATAGTAGAACCTAGAATCTGGTGCTGGACATTGACCCAGTTAAGAGATGCTGTCTGTCTACGAGTACGCACCGTAATCTATTGTTGGGTTCTGACCCAGTTAATTTAGTGCTAGGTCTTGACCTAGTTAACGGACACGGTCAGTCTAGTGTGCGCTGCATTAGAATGCAAAATATGATGTGTGGTCCTGACCTAGTTTTTTTTTGGGGGGGTGATACATTAGTTGTTTAAGCAGGGGAAATTTCAATCGCGGACGATTGGTCTTCAAGTTTTAAATCATTGGTTTGACTCGACCAGATGTAAAAATATACGGATTTTCGGTTCGGTGACGGAGGCGGTGCTATTCTTCGGTGACGGAGTGGGGAACAAGGTTATGTAACAGAGAAGCAATGGGTGACCCACTCGCTGTGTTACATAAGAGCCTATGTGGAAAATATGATAACACATGGTGCCCGAGATTATCACGTGATGTTCCTATGTAAGAGACAGTTAATGTTTAGTGAAATGTTCCCTCTATGCACCAGTAAGAGTGCAAGTGGAGGGGAAGGACATTTTTAATGTATATTTATTGTAACTGTCTGCAACTACCTGTTACCACAGGGCCGATGGGCAAGCACACCCAGCCATCCTGCATACATTATGGACACCACCTGCAGCTGGGGTTGAGTGACAGCTGCCCCTATTAGGGCGTCGCTCCCCCAGGCCGTAGAGGGTGTCTGATTGGCTGGCTGTGGGATGCCCAGTCACCTGCACCCCTTGCACCACCTGATACACAGACCTCACTCTGATATATATTATTCTTCATTCACTTCTGGAGACAGTTTTGAAGTGGAGACACTCTTGAGAGAGACTCTGAGCTAGGCACTCTAGCAGGAGACATTCTTCTCTTGTCCAGGAACCTAGACACTCTGTCTGAGGCTCCAATTTCTATATACAAACTAGCAGCAGCTATTCAAAAGGCACTGAGCTGTGTGCAACAACCATGGGACTCCAGTTCAATGGGCTGTAGGCACTGATTCCTATACATACTAATGGGAGTAATGAGCATCTGTGTGGACAGTAGGTAAGGAGTGAGGGTGATAGGTCGCTAGTAGGTGAACAGGAGTTGATGCCAATAAAGCACAACTTCTTCACTGTCAATCTTGCGCGACTTGTCTTCCCTTTCTTTCTTATGAGTTTCTTGGAGAGGGTCATCAGGTGGGAACTGACAGACAGTTGTCAGAACGCACCTGGGGAGAGTAAGTGGTATCTTAGGGCTGTGACGGCCGAGTACGCAACATATTACACAGGGTTCGAATCCACGACCCCAGTTAATCTAGTGCTCGGTATCGACCTAGTTAACAGACAATGTCTGTCTAGTGTGTGCCACAGTAGAACCCAACATATGTCGTTGGGTCCTGATCCGGTTAATCTAGCGCTGGCTTTTGACCTAGTTAACGGACAAAGTATGTCTAGTGTGCGCTGTATTACTGTTAGAACCCAACATATGATGTTGGGCTTGGCCCAGTTACCTGCCAACTGTCTGTCTAGTGTCTGCTGTATTCGAACCTCAAATAAGTTGTTGAGTCTTGACCCAGTTAATCTAGCGCTGGATCTTGACCCAATTAAAGGACACTGTCAGGTGTGCCCTAGAACCCCACTGCAAGTCGAGCTCGGTTTCACGGACTCGGAGTTCGGCTGACACAAGTCGGTTCAGTGTGCGCACTGTCAGACTAACCCGTCTGTGTCGGTCTTATCCAGCTGCAATCGGCCCGATGAGTCGGTATGAGTCGGCCCAGATAAAGTCCCCTAAAGGGACCTCTTTCAACGAAGATGCAGCGAGGGTTGTAAAAGACAAGACGCATCCAACACCGTGAGAATGTGTAAGCTAGTCTGATGTTGGGATTAGATTAGATTAAATTAGATTAGATTCAATTATAGTGTTTGAGCTGTATGCTCAGGCCAAGTCAGAGACTCCACCATCAGAGCCCACTACAATATGGTGAGGAGTCGCCGCTGTTCAGTTTTGTCATATGCAGTCATGAATTTGAATCTGCTGGTGTTTGCTGGGTACATCCGGGAATCTGAGGTTCATGTGGTATTGCCGTTAATGCCTTGTCAAGTTGCCTTTTGAATGATCGTACACTGCAGTTTGATTGATTCCTTATGTAAGTTTGCATTGTATTGAAGTGCTGGACTCCTCGGACTGAAATACTTCCTTCCTGCAATGTTTTTTACATCCGCACCTTACAGATATGGACACAACATAACCATGATCTTGGACAAGCTATGCGCTGTATGGTTGTTGAACCTACCCTGTGTATGTATGTAAGTGCATTGCCTGTATATATGTAATTGTAAGCATTAAATAACCATTTAAAAGACTAACACTTCCAGGGGGAAACACTTTACATATTACCACAGGACAAGTTAGTCAAAGTTACAAAGCATAGCGAATCACATGAATCAACCTTAGTTCAAATTCTTCCTATTTTAGGACATTTCTGCTAAATGAAATCTTTACCTAGTATCTGACTTTAAAAATAGATTGCAGGGAATTCCCGATCCCTGATAAAAAAAAACGGCCACAAACATCGGCTAGTGTAAAGCTGTATTCACACGGGCAAAATGTAAAGCGATCTAGACAAGGCGAATCATATGAAGCGATTTAGACGCGCGTTCACACGGGCAGTACTTGGGCCGGAAATCGATATCTGCGCATGAGCAAGTCCAGACTAACCAGCGCCATTTTGGGTTCGTCGACACCGGCACGAGAGAGTGTGGGTTCGACCTAGATATGTATTGACTGAATCGTATTGGTTTGGAACAGTCAAAACTTCTGCTGGGCAGTGAAACCCTAAAAATAAATGATGAAAAAAATATATGTGCGCAGCTAGTGGTTTCATAGACTAAATTATATAATATGCGCTTTTGATCGACCAGAAAGTCAACAAACCAAGGTCTCGACTGCGCATGCGTGTGACGTCATAAATCGCTTCATATGCGTTCACACGGGCAAGATAAAACGTTTCAACATAGATCGGTTCCTGTAGACCACCTCGCGAAGCATTTTACAATAAACGATTTATATAAATCGATTCAGCCCTAAAACGTCTCAGCGACGCGTTCACACGGCAAATGTGAGTCGAACTACGCAAGTAGTTTTGCGTGAGGCGTTTTAACTCGCCCGTGTGAATACAGCTTAAGAAGGTGGGTGGGGTGGCGCACCATCTTGACGATGGCTGCGCACAAGCTGCACTCACTGCGCATGCGCCGTAGATGACACAAGTGGCATCATTTGGCGCGTTGATTAGTGCATATTGTTTAATTAGAAGATGATTCTCACCCCTCCCCCCACACCCCCAGCCCCCCAGCCCCACAGCCCCCCCCCCTCCCTACCCCCGACCGCCTACGTCCCGGTCCCGGTCCTGGGGGCCGTCTCAATGGCATTAACGATCAATTACGCGCACTCTCGTCACCAGGTGGGGAGGCTGGGGTTCGGCGCAATGGGTAAGGCACAATGTGCGCAGGGACGCCGGCAATCAGTGCTGCCATTATGAGCGACTGGCGGCGGGTAGGGGAGGGGAACTAGAGGGGCCTTCTCTTGGAGTGTCCGTGGGTGGGGGGACCCGTCTGAAAAGATGATGATATGCGTTATTGTCTTTTGGTGGAAGTGGTTTTAGTGGGGGAGGGGGGGAGGAGGAGGTTGTGTTTTTGGTGGTTGTGGTGGTTGTGGTGGTTGTGGTGGTGTGCTTTTAGTGGTGTAGTAGGGGAGGTGAAAAAGCTGCATGCCTTCATGATGCGACATCTGCGTTCAATCATGAGGCTAACCTGGAAGGACAAAGTGACAAATAAGGAAATACTCGAACGGACCGGGCTGCCCTCTATGGAAGATCTCCTTCGATCATGAGGCTAACCTGGAAGGACAAAGTGACAAATAAAGAAATACTCGAACGGACGGGGCTGCCCTCTATGGAAGATTTTCTGATCAAAAAGAATCTCCAGTGGACTGGACACCTCATGAGGATATCATCAGACAGGCTACCAAAGCAGATCCTCTATTCTCAACTGTCTTCTGGTTACAGAAAGAGAGGGCACTCTCATCTCAAGTTCAAGGATACCATCAAGAGAAACCTGAAGCTGAGAGACATTACGACCGACTCATGGACGTCACTCTCACAGCAGAGAGCTAAATGGAGATCGGCGATCAAGTAATCACGACCGACAGCATGATGATGATAATGAGGGGAGGTATGTGGTTTTAGTGGGGTGGTTGGGCTGTGGTGATGTTTTTGGTGGATGTGGTGGTGTGGTTGAAGTGGTATAGTACTAGTAGGGTTGTGCTTTTGGTGGATGTGGTGGTGTGGTTGTCGTGGTGTGGTAGGGGAGGTATGTGGTTTTATTGGGGTGGTTGGGGTGTGGTGGTCTTTCTGGTGAATGTGGTGGAGTGGTTGTAGTGGTGTAGTAGGGGAGGTATGTGGTTTGTGGTGTAGTCTTTGTGGGGATGGATGGCATGGGGGTGAGGGCTTGGGGGTAGGGGTGAGGGTGGAGGTGGTGGTGGTGGGGTGGTTGTGGTGGTGTAGTAGGGGAGGTATGTGGTTGTGGTGTAGTCTTTGTGGGGATGGATGGGATGGTTGGGTGGAGCTGGTGGTGGGTGGTGGTTGGGTAAGGGTGGGAGAGAACTAATTCGCCCAAGTTTCGTCCCGCCTCTACATGCCTCATGTACTTGCTATGTTGCTGGAACTCGTGGGTTCGATTCCCAGCCAAGTCAATCCTGAGACTTACAAACATTGCAAAGCTGTCACTAGTGTGTGGTTGTGTTGGGTGGTGGGTGGGTGGGGTGTGTTGTTGGGGTGGTGGTGTTGGTTGTGGGTGGGTGTGGGTTGGTGTTGGTTTTTTTTGGTTGGTGTGGTTGTGTTTGGTTTGTGTTGTTGGTTGTTGTGTGGTGGTTTTTTTTTTTGGGGGGGTGTGTGGTTGTGTTGGGGTGTGGGGGGGTGTGTTGTTGGGGTGGTGGTGTGGTTGTGGGGTGGGTGTGGGTTGGTGTTGGGGTTTTTTTTTTGTCTTTACCTATTGATGGCTATGTTACTAGAAAAGAGCAATGACTGTGCTGGGTGGGCTAGTGCACTGGTGCATGCCTGAGAAGTATGTACTCACACCATATTCATACACATAAATATATACATGCCACATACATAATATCATGACTGAGTTGGATATCACACTATATACATCACACATTTTTTTTTTTTTGTGTGGTGGGTTTTTTTATATTCATACACGTATAAATATATACATACCACATACATAATAGCATGCCTGAGTCGGATATCACACTATATACATCACACCATATTCATACACGTATAAATATATACATACCACATACATAATAGCATGAGTGAGTCGGATATCACACTATATACATCACACCGTATTCATACACATATAAATAAATATATGCATACCACATACAAAATAACATGACTGAGTCGGATATCACACTATATACATCACACCATATTCATAGACATATAAATATATACATACCACATACATAATAGCATGAGTGAGTCGGATATCACACTATATACATCACACCATATTCATACACATATAAATAAATATATACATACCACATACATAATAACATGACTGAGTCGGATATCACACTATATACATCACACCAGATATACATACCATATACATACAACAATGACTGGGTGGACCAGTGTCATAATAGTGTCATCAGGGCTAATGAAAAGGGGAAAGATTGCGCCTAGAGGGGGACTCGAACCAACATCTCTTTACATTCCGGGCCAGTGTGCTAACCATTACACCACCTAGGCTCCCTGATATCACCACACTACCCACGCCTACTGCTCTATCTGGTTACTTGCCTGAGAGGTCAGTGCGGAATACTACACTCGTCCCCCTGGAATTGTAAGTATTTTAATGCTTACAATTACATACATACAGTCAATGCAATGCACTTACATACACAGGGTAGGTTCAACAACTATACAGTGCATAGCTTGTACAGGATCATGATCACGGCAACCAGTGTCATGGGGTGATGAAAAGGGGAAATATTGCACCTAGAGCGAGACTCGAACCTACATCTCTTTGCATTCCAGGCCAGAGTGCTAGCCATTACACCACCTAGGCTCCCTGATGTCAGCACACTACCCATGCCTAAATGTCTATGTGGTTACTTGCCTGACAGGTCAGTGCAGACCACTACAAATAGCATGGCTTAGTCGGATATCACACCATTTACCTCATACCATGTACATACACACATATATACACACCATATTTTGTTGGTTTGGGTGGGGTTGGGGGGGTTTACATACATACATACATACATACATACATACATACATACAACAAGGACTGAGTGGACCAGTGTCATAATAGCGTGACTGAGTCGGTATATCACATCACATACCCCAATATGACATCAGCTGTCGCTGGGGCATAAAACCTTCATACATCGG
Source organism: Branchipolynoe longqiensis (assembly GCA_030323885.1). NCBI lineage: Eukaryota > Metazoa > Annelida > Polychaeta > Phyllodocida > Polynoidae > Branchipolynoe > Branchipolynoe longqiensis. The sequence goes on from CM059190.1 coordinate 7,227,291, forward strand.
CCAATCAGCCAATCAGATGTCAGATATAGGGGTCCCACACCGAGGCACTGTGGACTTGCCGCCCAAATGCTCATTTCTCAGCGGGGGAGGGGAGGGGCTGGGAGGGGGTGAGCGCAGACAAATAAGCAGCACGGGCGTGACAGGGCCGGGCTGTTCCATCAAACACTGGCACCCAAAGTAGCTCAATTTTTGCCTCGTCATTTGTGAACCAGCGTCTGGGCTGGCTTCACTAAGAAGGTCACCCATCATTTTCCACCGATATAATATTTAATCAAAAATCCAAAATGTCGCAACTGTGGCACCAAAGAAAACTAACATAATTAAAGTTGCATGGTCCGATGGTTTTGAGTTTCTCACTTTTTCTGAGATAAACATATAAGGTTGTTCATTATAATCTACCTTACTTTAGTTTGAAGTAACTTTTATTTTAAATTGCTAACTTTTGAGATATTTGAAATGAAACATGCTAAATTAATTTTGGCAAGCTTGCCAAAACTCTATCACCAAAGGCTTCTGCAGTAACGGGTTATATTAATTGACTCAGTATCCCCTTATATGTAACGGCAAATGTTTAATAAGTGCACCAGCATCTAAGTTAGATATGTAGAATCAAATCTAGATAATTGTTTTGGTTTTGAAAATTTTATATTTTCATCGGACTATGCCGCTTTAAGGCGAGCCACGAGTAACAGGCAAGATGACAAGGCAACTAGCAAATTGAAACTGACCAGCCGGGATGGCCGAATGAGTTAGAGCATCCGTCTCCTGTGTTGGTAGATCGTGGGAGCGTGGGTTCGAATCTTGGTCTAGTCAAACCAACGACTTAAAAATTGATACTTGTTGCTTCCTAGCCTGGCGCTCAGCATTATTAGGATAGGGCAAGGACTGGTTGGCTCAGTATCAGGATAATGTGACTGAGTGGGATATCAGGTCATTGGTGCTGGTGGCCTGGTCTTCCAGTGGGGCAGCACTATAAAGTCGCCATGAGTGCGCACTGTCACAAGTCAGTACCCGTCCTGATATGACCTTAGATGTTGCTAGGATGTAAAACAACAACAAACAAACAAATTGAAACTATTGCTGTTGACCGATGGAAACAAGCCACGACGTGACTTACTCATCATGGATAGGCTAAATAAGCCATCACTCACCCCCCCCCCCCCCGCCCACCCTCCCCACCCAAATCCATTTTTGCGCCCATGTACACGTTGCATAATTTATTATGCCCATTTTATTTAAGAATGGAGTGTTACAATTATTGCTTGCTTGGTTGTAATATGTACTTGTCCATAGTTTCCTCTGACCGACTGATGTTGGGTCGGGGATGCATCACCGAGCGACCTGGTCACCGGCTCAGTCTGCAGCTAGCCAGGTGAATATGGAGGTGCCTGTGTGGAGCGCTTTGTTATTGCTCTCCCATTCCACTTGAGTTTGGGATTCTGTTTTAATTAGCGGTAACACCTTGTTTGGAGGAGCCAGCCAGAGAACTTCTCATGCAAATTGTATAGCTGCCCGTTTTTGTCCTTAAGGCAATGAGATAAATATATATATATATATGGTGTATAAGAATTATATGAGTATAATAACAGACGGGATGACCGAATAAGTTAGAGCATCCATCTCCCGTGTTGGTAGATCATGGGATCGTGGGTTCGAATCCTGGTCAAATCAAACCAATGACTTAAAAATTGATACTTGTCGCTTCCTAGCCTGGCACTCGGCATTACTAGGATAGGGCCAGGAGTAGTGGAATGAGGAAGACCAGTCGTCCGTGATTGAAATTTCCCCTGCTTAAACAACTAATGTACAACAACAAAAATAACCCACAATTCCATACTCGCTCCTTACACCCACCCACCCACCAGTAATCGGGTGGTGGAGCCTCGGGTTAGTCATCTACTGCTCCAACCTACTCAACCTCAGCTCCGATGGTGATGCCACCGCTCGCCTTGCTCATTATCCTGACTCACTTACCGCCGAAAATATAATATATATGTGATGGGGGCCCCTTTGTTGGCCGCCCAGAACTTGACCCTTATAATGTACACCCCACAAGCAAGCAGGAGAATGAGTACGCTTGCTTCTTAGTTGTCTTTATTCTCCGCTCACTGCGGCATCCATGATCAAGTGACCCACCTCTGCCCTGTCGGGTCCCATGTCAACTTCCTCAGGGCAGAGGTTACGGTAGCCAAACGCAGTAGGTGGCAGCCCTGCCGAGCGCCTGTCTGGGAAGCAACAAGACTTAGTATAAATTGTTATGTCATTGGTTTGACTCGACCAGGGTTCGAAACCACAAACCTATGGGTTCAGATCCCCCGATCTCCCAAAACAGGAGGCAGATGATCAACTCATTCGGCGATCCCGTCTGGTCTCCAACGGCATGGGTCTTACAGCCATAATCAATATTAGCCATTTACATAAATCATTTTGAAAGTTTGTTTTATTTAACGACGCCTCTCGAGCATATTGAATTTTATCATCAGCTATTGGATGTAAAACATATGGTCATTCTGACATATTTCTTTGGAGAAAACCCGCTGCCGCTACGTAGGCTACTCTTTCCGACAAGCAACAAAGGGGTCTTTTATATGCACTTTCCCACATACATGTTTACCTCCTAGCAACATGTGAGGTCATATCAGTGTGACAGTGCACACTCATAATGACTTTACAGTGCTGTCCCACTGGGAAACCAGGCTGCTGGCACCATGACCTGGTATCCAACTCAGTCACATTATCCTGACCCTGAGCACACGAGTCCTTGCCCTGTCCTAATAATGCCGAGTGCCTGGCTAGGAAGCAACAAGTAGCAATGTTTAAGTCATTGGTTTGACTTGATGAGGGTTCAAACCCACGACCCCACGATCTACCAGCACGGGAGACGGACGCTCTAACTCATTCGGCCAACCCGTCTGGTCTCTCTCTGTCTCTCTCTCCTGTTAGTTGGCAATGTGCAAACTTTCGGCCCACCCACCTGACAACTGATTGTATTTATACTTGATGCTACCATTTTGAAAAAAAACACTTCTTTGTATCTGCACTTCCTTCGTTATGTCCCGACCGGATGCAGTGACCAAATCGGTAGAGCGCAGGCTTCCCGTGTGGAATGTCGGGAGTTCGATTCTCAGTCAAGTCAAATCAATGATTTACACAATTTATTTTTGTCAATAACCAGCTTGGTGCTCGGCATAATACTAGGATAGTGCAATGACTTGTTACCTCAGTATCAGGATAATGTGAGTGAGTGGGAAATTGCACCATTGTGCCAGCAGCCTGGTCTCCAAGTGGGACAGCACTATACAGTTGCCATGAGTGTGCACTGTCACAAGTCAATACCCGTCATGATATTACCTTTAATGTTGCCAGGATGATAAACTTCAACAAACAAACAAACAATATTTATGTCATTCATTAACCAAATCGTGAATACCTTTGTGCATCACATTGTTCTTTCAGCTTTGGTGCTGTGCTTGCGTTTCAACTTGACCTTAGCTTTGACCTTTGACCTTTCCGAAATCACTTGGCACATCCACGGGCACTATTACGCGTGTGCATATCTGAACTGTCTTTTTCATGAATAGGATCAATTCTTTTCTTTTCTTCTTCTTATTGAATGAAATCTTCCTTTTTAAAATTGTGTTTACAAATATTGCATAGCGTTATATTGTGTTGTCAATAAATGGGCGACAGGCAATGCAGACAGAGCCTCGCTTTCGATCAAACATGGCTAAGCTCTACTGTTTGTGTCAAGAGCAAGAGGAGACTAACCTTGAAGTCAAGTAAACTAGGTCATTGCGCAGTGTGTGAACACATCCGGTTTCGGTTCAACGAAAAGCTGGCCGACTGAGAAGGGTCCACAGCGAGGAAAGGATGACAATCGAGTGACCACTGTCCCATATCGAGCATACCCTTGCAGGATGAGTTTCCATTCTTTATAAGTACTGATATTGTGTGATTTAAACAGTGGTTGATGTAGATAAATTTCAAATATACTTCAAACACTTAAATCAGTGCAAAATATGCATAAATGTGTGACAATCTCTGAACAAGAAACTACTAAAAAAATAATGGATGAACTTTCCATAATTTGAGCCAATCAGAGCTGTTCTTTTCTATGGCAAATGGCTGCCCCCTATGGGGGCCGCTATTTGCAATAAAAAAAGAATGGCTCTGATTGGCTGACACTGCGAGCTGTTCTTAGCCAATCAGAGCTGGTTTTTTTATATTGCAAATGGCGGCCACCATAGGGGGCAGCCAGTTGCAATTGAAAAGAACAGCTCTGATTGGCTGACACTGAGTTCTCGCGAAAACGAGAAGAGGAAAGTCCATTTCCGGCAAGTTCAAACGGGCTCAGACAAGTTCAACTGTGGCTGGTTGTCCCTCTCCTTTCAGCGCTGAATATGCTTATGGGCCGACTACGACAACAACAACAACCCACTCCCACCCCACGCCCAGCTTTGAAGTATAACCACTACCACCACCTCCATCATCACACCACCATGACATTACCACCAACACACAATTGCAAACCATATATACCAGCCAGCCAAGGAGCGGCAAGTCTCCGCCCTCCCCACACACACAAAAACCTTCCAAAATACTCCTTACCACCACCCCCCCACGCCCACTCCCCCCCTAAGAAAATTACTGACGCAACTTTTCCAAATTCAACCATCCAGAAATGGAGGCTTGTTGAATAAAGAAGAAGAAGAAGAAGAAGAAGAGGAAGGAGAAGGAGAAGAAGAACATGAAGAGGAAGAAGAGCAATAGCAAGAAGAAGATGAATAGCAATATGAAGAGGAAGATGGAGAGAAATAGGAATATGAAGATGAAGAGGAATAGGAAGAGGAATATGAAGAGGAATGGGAAGAGGAAGATGAAGAGGAAGATGAAGAGGAAGATGAATGGGAAGAGGAAGAGGAAGGAGGAGGAGAAGAAGCATATGAAGAGGAAGAGGACGCTGAAGAGGAAGAAGTAGAAGGAGTAGAAGGAGGAGAAGAGGAAGAAGTAGAAGTAGGAGAAAGAGAAGAGGAAGAAGTAGAAGAAGGAGGAGAAGGATAAGAAGGGGAAGAAGTAGTAGCAGAAGAGGAAGAAGTAGATGAAGAAGAGAGGAACTAATCCAGCACTGGAGGACTCGTATTGCATTGTAAGCAACTTCCTGGCTTTGTCCCTGGCCCCCGTCCCCCGTCCCCCGTCCCCCGCCCCCCGCCCCCCCGCCCCCCGTCACCCGTCACCTGGCCCGTGGCCCCTGGCACGTGCCCCCTGGCCCCTGGCCCCTGGCCCCTGGCCCTGGCCCTGGCCCCTGGCCCCTGGCCCCTGGCCCCTGGCCCCTGGCCCCTGGCCCCTGGCCCCCTGGCCCTGGCCTCTGACCCCTGCCTCTGACCCCTGGACCCCTGGCCTCTCCCTGACCTGGCCCCTGGCCCTGGCCTCTGAACCCCTGGCCCCTGGCCCCCTGGCCCCCTGGCCCCTGGCCTCTGACCCCTGGCCTCCCCTGGCCTCTGACCCCTGGGCCTCTGCCCTGGCCCTCTGGCCCCTGGCCCTGGCCCCTGGCCCTGGCCCTGGCCCCTGGCCCCCTGGCCCTGGCCATGGCCCTGGCCCTGGCCCCTGGCCCCTGGCCCCTGGCCCCTGGCCCTTGGCCCCTGGCCCTTGGCCCCTGAATCTGGCATTAACCAGCCATCCAGAAGAAGAAGCCCTGTGTGTCTACAGAGTGCACCCCCCCCCCCGTCCCCCGTCCCCCCCCCCGTCCCCCCGTCCCCCGTCCCCCGTCCCCGTCCCCGTCCCCCGCCTCCCCGTCCCCCGTCCCCCGTCCCCCCCCCCCCCGATCCCCCGTCCCCCGTCCCCCCCCTCCCGTCCCCCGTCCCCCCGTCCCCCGTCCCTCCCGTCCCCCGTCCCCCGACCCCGCTCCCCGTCCCCCGTCCCCCCGTCCCACCCACCTCCCCAGCCCCCCGTCTCCCGTCCCCCGTCCCCCCCCCCGTCCCCGTCCCCCCCGTCCCCCCCCGCCCCCCGTCCCCGCCCCCCTCCCCCCCCCCCCCCCCGTCCCCGCCCCCCGTCCCCCGCCCCCGTCCTCCCCGTCCCCCGTCCCCTCCCCCGTACAGCCACTCCGCCCCCCCGTCCCGTCCCGCCCCGCCCCCGTCCCCCGTCCCCCGTCCCCCGTCCCCCCTCCCCCGTCCCCCGCCCCCGTCCCTGTGTGTCTACAGAGTGCACTTTCACTGGTTACAACCGAGGGGAGGGGAGTGGCAACTCACACCCCGTCCCCGCCCTCACCCAAAATATCAATTTTTTTAGGCACACACATGCACAACAACCATCCACCTCAATGTAAAAAAACTGAAACTGAAAAACAAAAAGGAAAACGCCCCTCAGCGCATACAAGCGACAAAATCAGCGCCGCTCCCCTAACATCGCCCACCTTGCCATCAGTTTAGCCCCCTTCCCCCTTAAAGGGGCTGTCACATTACGGCGTATGGCGGAAGCGTATGGCGGCGTAGCGGCTTACGTCATATACGTCGCCATACGCCGCATACGCTACGCATACGCTACTCATACGCTACGCATACGCTACGCATACGCCGCCAGTGCCGCAACACGCCGGCGTATGTGAAGCTTATGATGCATACGCCGCCATACGCTTTCATAAATTCGTCCGTCCTTTTTTTTTTGTGCATACTCAAAAAAACACGACCTATGTGGGCGTATGGCCCAAAATGTCAAAAAATGTCCTGGCACGCTCCCATACGCTCCCATACGCTACGCATACGCTACGCATACGCTACGCATACGCTACACATACGCTCAAACACACCCGAAAGTGGCACCCGATGGCGTACGTAGGTTTTCAATACGCTCCCGCCATACGCCGTAATGTGACAGCCCCTTTACAGACACAGTCCCCACCGGCACTCCCCCCCCCCCCTCACACACACACCACAACACACACACAGAGGCAATCAGCCATTGAGGCTAGCCACCCCCCCCCCCCCCCCCCCCCCCCCCCCCCCTCCCTCCCCGACCCCCAGAACGAACAAGCATACCGAATCAACATGGTCGATAAAATCACGAATCAGCGTCTGCAACACCGGGAGTGGGGGTGGTGGTGGATGGGTGGGGAGGAGGGGTGGGAGGTGGGGGTCAGCTGGCAACCATTGAAGGTGGGAGTTGAGGGAAATTCTACTATCTTCCCTCCTGACCTCCCCCCATCCCCACCCCAACACACTTACATACATTCTGCCAAATTCCCTCTCTCATCTCCTCAGCCCAATCTTTGAAGGATGCTGATATCATCCCCATCCCCAAGAAAACCCCGGATGAAGTCAGACCCATCTCCCTTATCCAATCCCTCGGGAAAGGTAGTGAAAGAATCGTCCTCGCCTGTGTCCAGATGGTCACAGAAGACCCGACCACTGGCCTACCAGAGGAGGTCATCAGCTACCGAGGAGGATGAGCCACCCAGCATGCTGTCGCCACCCTCATCGAGAGCATTTCCTATGGCCTCGATAATGGACATGAGACAGCAAGCATCTTCCTTGACCTCGGAAAAGCCTTTGAGCTTATCGACCACAGTGTGGTACTGACATCCATGGTTGATCTTGGCATCGCCTAAGTCTGAAATTACCTCCAGAACAGGCGAGCCAGAGTACATGTCCAAGGCACCTCTTCTCCCTACCTCCAACTAAAAAATGGCATCCCCCAGGGTGCAGTGCTCAGCCCCCTCCTCTTCAATGCAGTGATGGCATCTCTCTTGAGGAGGCTTAAACAAGACCTAGTCACCCAAGAGATCACAGATACAACAATAGTATTCTATGCGGATGACATCGCCATCACCTGCTCCCATGCGATCAACGCACAGGATCTGGCTGATCAGGTGCTCCACCTAGTAGGAAACACCTGCGGGGCCTTGGACTAAAAATCTCTCCTACCAAGACCAAGATCATGCACATGTTCAGAGGTCAACCACTTCACCCCCTCTACCTAGATGGATCCCCTATCGAATGGGTCTCCACCTTCGACTACCTAGGTATCCGTCTAGACCAAGACCTTAACATGGGAGCCCTCTGCCGCCACCTGGCCACCAGAATGACCAACAGACTTCTTGTCATGAAGAGGATCTCTGGCTTCTCCTGGGGCACCCTGGATGGTGTACTCGCACTGTTCTACCGCCAGGAAGTCCGCTCCCTCTTCGACTAGGCCATGCCCATACTCGCTCTAACAGCCCTCGGGCTTGACAACCCCCAAACTTGACTACCCAAGAACAAGATCTTCCTGAATGAGTTCTGGAAACTTGAGAACATCCAACACCGGGCTGCCAGGCTTGTCCTCCGTGTTCCCAGCACCACCAGGATTGAGATCCTCCTCCTTGAATCCGGCCTTCCTCCCCATCAAGTCTGAGGCAAACAACTTCTCACCACCCACCTCACAAGAACCCTCTCCTCAGGCCTTTCATCAACAATCCGCAGAGCAACGGCCTACCTCCGAGATGGGACCCGCGGTCACCCTCACATCTCCTACTGCCTCAAGGACGCCATCACCACCCTCAAGGACTCCCATGGACTACACATTGCAAACTCTGCCCTGAGCCCTCACAAGCAACCAGGGTTTTCCATTCCAGTGGAAACCCGACCCACCAACCTAGTTGCTGCCAAGGCAGTTTGCACCACCCCAGAACTCCACTCCCTGGCTTCCGAGGCCATAACTCAGGCGAAGGCAGACTTCCCCCTCGCTAAGACGGTCTACACCGATGGCTCCCTTAATCCAACATCAGGTAGAGTTGGAGCCGGAATCTTCATCCCCTTCTCCAACACAAAGAACACAACCAGGGTGTCAGACTTTGCTTCCACTCTCGATACCAAGCTCGCCGCCATTCACTTGGCCCTCGAAGACCTCCAGAAGTCAAGTGCCATCATCATTACCGACTCTCTGAATGCCATCAAAGAGATCACTCACCCAAATGCCCGATACTCCCTTGCCGACGTGATCCAGATTATAATCTCGGCCAGACATCAGGCACACAACACAGTCCTGCTATGGGTCCCCTCCCATATAGGACTCTATGGTAATGACCAAGCCGAATGTGCCGCTCTAGCTGGTGCCAACCGAGCAGACGTGGAGACAGCCATCCCTCCCTCCATCACGAAACTGACCGCCGGCGCTTCTCGAGCCACCACCAAACTCTGGGAATGCGCCACACAGAAGGAACAAGTACGGAACCCTTATTCAATAAGCTGGCTCTGGTACACCTCTATCAAAACTAACATCCCTCATCCAATCGGCCTTCCTGCTTCTACCCAAGTCACCGTCAACTGCTTCATGACTGGCTACCGCCATTGGATTGATGTCTCTAACCTCCAGCGCTGTGCCGGTGGCACCAAGATCTTCAATGTGGCCCACATACTCACCTCATGTGGCTTCGTTGACAGATCTGCCATCAGTGACTTCATGGAGGACTCTGACCGCCAACTCAGTGACAATAGGGCCGCTCTGGCCATCCTCTCCATGATTTCCAAGTCATCCTGGAATGAACTTGCTCAATTCTACCTCCAGAACGCAGATATCATCAAAGCTGTCGGTCGCCCAGACCCTGACAGAAGTCTAGCAGGCCCTACCACGTCCCCATACATGACTTGAAACCACTACCAACTAACCACTAATTTTCACTAACAACTAACAGGTAACCTCACCCACTGCCTAACTAATTCCATCCTCACTTCACTTCTTCCTCTGGCCTTGGCCAGACTTACTGTGCATAACGGTGAATCTGGAGGGACTGAAGTTTGGATCCTGGTCTAGTCAAACCAATGACTTATAAAATAGGTACCTGTTGCTGCTCAGCACTTGGCGCTATGAGGTCAGGATAGGGACTAGGTGCACAGTGTCAGGATAATCTGACTGTGTGGGACATCAGGTCTTGGTGCTGGCGGTCTGATTTCTGAGTGGGGCAGCACTATAAAGTCACCATGAGTGCATGCTGTCACAAGTCGCTGTACGTCCTGGTGTAGCCTAGGGTCTTACTGGGGTGTAAAACTACACCAACCACCCAGCCTCCCCCGGCCCTCTCAGAGGACTGTGGTTGGGCTCTTAGGCTGCCCTTTTCCTTCCTCCACCCCCCCTCCCGAATTTCTCTGACCACGACCCATTGGAATCCAACTCCCGATCACATGGGACCGCTTTAGGCGGTGCCCATTCAGTGCTGCAGATTTGCAGCCTTCAGCGCACCAATATGACTGAAAACTCCCCAAAAAACTACGTCATCACCCACAGACACCCACACACGTCCACACCCACACCAACACACAGCCCCCTCCCCGCTCCCTCCCCCGGCCCCTCCCCACTCGAAGCCCCTCATCTCTTACCCTACCCCTCCCCCTCCACCCCTCCCCCATCCCATACCCTCCTCCCTCCTCTTCCCTTCCCCTCCTCCCCTCCTCTCCCCCACCCTTCCCCATCCCCTACCATCCACCCCATTCCCTACCTCCTCCTTCCTCCACCGTCCCCTCCTCCCCTCCCCCTCTTTCCTCCTCCTCCTCCTCCCCCACCTCCCCTTCCCCACCCCTCCCCCCGCCTCCTCCCCTCCTACCCCCCCCTCCCTCTCCTCTCCTCTCCTCCCCTCCCCTCCCCTCTCCACTTCCTCCCCTTCCCTCTCCTCCCCTCCACCACCTCCCTCTCCCCCCGCCTCCCCCATGCCCCGCCCCTAACACGGCATTATGAATTAGGCGGCCCTTGTGTGGTGCCAGCCCGGTCAGGCTGATGCTCATTTGTCGCCCCATTTGTGGCCCCGTTTGTGGCCCTCAGAGGCCACGGACGCTGCTCGGGCGACCAAAAGCGCAAATGGCGGCAAAACCCGGTTCCCCACCTATTTCCCGCCATTTAAAAACAAATTATTCCATGTTACTCTCTCCTCTGCTAGCACACATTTTTCATTGAACCATTCTGTCCATTTTATTTTTGTTTACCAAGTTCTTTACATTTGGTCAATTTATCCATTGCAATTTCAAACCCGACGGGATGACCGAAGGTGTTGAGCAAGCACTTCCCGTGTCTCTTCCCAGGTCACGTGATTTGAACCCATGGCGGTCAAATCCATCTGAGTCAAAGCAGGATATGGAAAGGAGCAGTGGAATGAGGAAGACCAATTTTCCGCTATTGAAATGTCTCTTGTTTAATCAATAAATGCAACAATAAAATTACAAAAAGATTTAAATGATGTCGATAATATATCTGTTTTGAGAGATGCATAATACAGTGTTTTTAACAAAATAATTGTTGCCATGTTTTTGAGATAATTATATTACGTTATTAAGTGATATGCAGGTATTGCAGGTATTGCAACACCTCAGGGAGTTTGACGCCCCTGCCTTGCAGACTTGTAAACCACTGCCTTGTGGTACTGGTTCTTGACAGAACTGAAGGCTAAGGGAGCAAACCCTAAACAGAAAACCATATCACTGTGGCAGCATTAGGGGCGGTTGATGTATGGAACTCCCAACATCTCCCAACCAGCCACTGCAGGGACAAATAGTTTTGCGCCTGCCTTGACATGTTCTTGCCACTGTGAAACCTCTATTTGCTCCCAGAGAGAGTGCCGCTGGTAACTTGCAAAAGCCAGCAGCACTTCAACACTTTTGCAGGCAGCTTTCATGAAATGTACAATCGCACCAGAGCAGCAGTCAAGAAATGAAAGCAGTCTTTGTCGCATCGCGACTGACAGCATGATGATGATGATGATGATATTAAGTTCATCATTATTTTCTTCAATATATTTAGTTGATCACTATTATCTGCTCTACTGTCATTATTTTGAAGTAACTTTTCTTATAAATGGCTAACTTTTGGAGATATTTTGAAGTTAAGATATGTGACATTAATTTAGGGTTATACATTAATTTGTCTTAGCCCCCCATAGGCTTCAGCAGTAAACATATTTAATCAAATTAACTTAGTATTCTATAGAACAACAGTTGCTTAATAGACTACATCACAGTTCCAGTGGCGCAGTGCATTGTGGGATGGGTCAGAGCAAAACAAACCCATGAGAAGCACATGGCACATGCTAATACACTGGGTGCAGATATGAAATGTGCTAGTTTCAGCTCATCTCAGCTCTTGTTTGAAACATAGAATACCAACTAAAAAAAATAAATAAATAAATTAAGATATTAATCTTTTATCCAGCATTGTATTTACATCAAAATATACTATGCACATCTTATCCCATGTGCATTTAGATTTAGACAAATCTGGGCACTCAGATTAGTGTGAGAGCCATAGCCAGAGTCAGTGTAAAGTTGAATCCGCTACTCAACTAATAGATTTACCACTCGTCGTGGTCATCAATTATGTAAAGACTAGGTCTCCCATCTTGTAGAATGGCTAAAGCTCAAATATGTGGTTGTGTAGGCAGGCTGTAGTGAAATCAATACAGGCAAAGAGAAAGGAAGAGTATAAAGTGTGAAAGAAGAGAGAGAGTCAAGCCCTCTGGTTTATTGTTTACACGGTACATGGTTTCAGTGTAGAGTATCACCCCATCATATTCCCCCAATGAGAAACAAGCATTCTTAGCTCTACCAATAGAGATCCAGCATTCCTGGTCCCCATGGTTACCAGTGATCTGCCCACTACCACCAAGTTGTTTGGCTCCCCTGGCCACCACCTGCCTTGAGCCTGAGTGTGGTGATCCTACCTAGCAGAGGGGGGAGGGGGTAGGCTCTGAGTGCCCCTTATACCCCTGTCACATGACGTAACGAGCCAACGTAAGCCTGACGTGCTCACGTTTCGTCATTACGTTGACGTACGTTGGGTTATGTTATGATGACGTCAGAATGACTTTAGACTGATGTCGAGCTACGTCACATTACGTCGTGTTACGTCAGTGCGCGTCAAGGTTTTGAACCTGTTCAAAACTTTCGACGTAACTCGAACTTAAGGGTTTACGTTCGCCATACGTTCTGTACACGTTCGGCGAACATCAATGATGTTAAACGGATGTTAGTCAAACGCTGCTCACTACGTTCCGCCATGTTCCACTACATTGACCCATATTAAAGCCAGTGGAAACGTCCACCCGGCATAATGGGAACATCAGGAGAACGTACACCGAATGTACGTCCAACTTACGTTCAACGTATGTTCAGCATTTCGCCACCATGTCATGATGTATGTAACATCATGTAATGTAAAGCAACGTAGTTCTGGTGATGGAATAACATTCATAACGTTCCATGAGCGTAATTACGTTGTCCCCTCTCGTTGAATGATGCTATCACTATGCTTTATCGACGTTACTCTCTCGTCAACTATGCTGCATCCAAATTCAACTTGTGCCCAAATTTGCATACTACGCCGAGAAGTTCGATGTTTTTCACGTTCTCCCTACGCTGACTTTGTTACATCGTAGTGTGACAGGGCCTTTAAACACAGCCGTGCCTGCACCACTATGTCTATTTACATCTCAGTCAGGCACCACCAGCACCTACATATACACATACATGCACCTGGTCACGTATGCGCTATCAGTAATAGAACATTTGCATTCCCCCAATGCCGTAAATCAGAATATTGTATAAGAGATGTTTACCTGAAAATAATTTTAATTCTCACTAATTCTTATGATCTCATGGTTATGGAGCAATGAACAACAAAGTAGGAATATACAAAAATAAACTTGTTGAAGGTTTGATTCCAATGTATCTGTCTATTTTTGTATTGGCGTTTACGGGGTTTTGCGCCTGAACTCTTCACTGATATTGATATCAAATTTCTATCAAGAGTAAAATAGAAAGTTTTATCCAAAAATATAAGGCATTAGTCAAATATTATTTTTGAAGTAGTGTTTATTGCGGTTGATGCCTGGAACAATTAGTAAATCCCTCCCGTTCTGTCTTCTTCAGCTGCATTATCCTGTAACATCTTGAGCAACCAGGGTTTCACAGATATACATCTAAGTGGTCAGGTGGAACCACCGATAACAAATTCACCCCATCCCATGATAAAGGTGAATAACAACCATGTCTACATCCGAGCAACAAGTACTTTTGTATAAACAAAATGTGGAGACCCTGATCCCATAATCCCGTGTTTATCTACATTGGTGTAGAGTTGATAAATTGAGAGAGAATGCCAAAAAAAAACAAGATGGCAGCCATTGAATGTGAAAAATCCAAGATGGCAAACACTGAATGCTGTTGATTCGATTTTCAAAGTCTACTAATCCACATGATTTAATCAATTCCTCACTCCAAAAGTATCCGGCTATGATAGTAGATACATATTTAACTATTAAGTTTAGCGTATTAGATTGCAAATTCATATGGTTATGTCCATAACGCAGCTTTCCGACACTTTTTCTATAACGTTGTTCAGCAGCCCCGTCAGAGGGCTCTGGGAGTCAACTAGTAGGAGGCCACACCTCATGATCGGTGCCCACCCCCCTAGATTTAAATCTCAATCATTGCGATATTATTTTATTGACGCTCAATAAATGACGCTCTCTCTGAGCAGGCAGGCTGACCCACTAAACAGCCAACTTAGATGCAATAAAAAAGACAAATCACTCCATTTGCCTTTGCTGGTGCGCATGTAAAATTGCGTCTTTCGAATGTCATAATAAGTTCATCCGCGTCACTTCATCACATGATGCAGACAACACCACAGTGCCAGTGTCGCTGGACCCAACATGGCTGTCGGGCTTTCGGCTCCACTCTTTATGGCTCGCGAGACGCCTCCTTCTCTGTCGACCCAATTCCTGACAACCCTTTCCAAGATGGTGAGCGGAACAGGCCCCAGTCGCAAGATGGTGCCGTGGAACTTCTTCAAGTCAAAGTCAGGTCCTGCAGGTGGAGAAGAGAACATGAAGTAGCGTTTTTATATTGTTGTGCAAGTGTTTTTATTCCTCTGAATAGACCCCTTTCAATGTTTATAAACATTGTGTATGTGCGCGCAGCTTGGCTGCAGAACGAAGGCACACTGCCATTGAGTTTGCCGGTACGCGCAGTGCAAAACATTTATTTTATTCAAAATTAATAGAAATGCAGAACCCTACTAATATAAATTTAATATAATCTATTCCTTGAATATGTTTTCTATATGTGTACCAGGCGGTTTGTTTCTAGATAGTGTGGTTTTAGAGATATTTAACTTTTTCTGTATGAAGATATTCAAGATTGCTCACGGCCATTGACAATGCACTGAGTTTGCCGGTATGTGCAGTGCAAAACATCTATTTTATTCAAAGTTAATAGAAAGACAGAACCCTAACCTTATAAATTTAATATAATCTGTTCGTTGAATATGTTTTCTTTATGTGTTCCAATCACTTTGTTTCCAGGTGGGGTGGTTTTAGAGATATTTCACATTTTCTGTATGAAGATTGCTCACGGCCATTGAGTTTGCAGTGTGAGAGTATGTCATCTTGCAGCCAAAAGGCGCGCACACTGACCTAGATACCTATGCTGACATCATATGAAATAGGTCTATAACAATGTCAGTGCTAATGCACTGGTCTTCCAGCCCTAATCATAATTGCCTCTACATAGTAAGCAAATCTACAACAATATAGATAGACAATTACATGGAAATAAGCAAAACATTAGTAAATGAATGACAGGTAAAGAATAGATAAGAGAAACAAGAAACATATCAAGTTATAATCTACCTTACTTTAGCTTGAAGTAACTCTTTGTTTTAAATGGCTAACTTTTGAGATATCTGAAGTGCAATCACGCAATATTAATTTTAGCAAGCATGCCAAAACTAGGCTACTGCAGTAACATGTTCTAGTGAATTGCCTCAGTATTCCTTTCTGTGTGGCGTCAAGTTGGTTAGTTGGTTGTGGGAGTTTTACGTCCTAGCAACATCTACGGTCATATCAGGATGGGTAATGACTTGTGACAGTGTGCACTCATGGCAACTTTATAGTGCTTCCCCACTGGTAAACCAGGCCTACTGCCGACACCATGACCTGATATCCCACTCAGTCACATTATCCTGACATTGAGCCAACCCAGTCCTTGCCCTATCCTTTTAATGCTGAACGCCTGGGTAGGAAGCGACAAGTATCAATTTTAACGTCCTTGTTTTGACTCGACCGTGGTTTGAAGTGGTGGGTGCTTTACACAGTACAACTAAGTCTTGTTGAACCCAACATTTCCTTAACAAATCAAATTACATTGTAAAAAACTTGTCAAGTGCAACACGCAACAAAGTAGGATTCGCTCTATTTCATTGAGCTGCTGTTGAGGTGTTCAGCACAAGGACCAATAATTATAATACACAAATGGATTATTGTCTATGGGAAAAAAAGAATATGGGAATTTTAATCATGCGCTGTGTACATAATGTAGTGGTCTGCACTGACCTCTCAGGCAAGTAACCACATCGACAGGTAGGAGTGAGTAGTGTGGTGATATCAGCGAGCCTAGGTGGTGTAATGGTTAGCACACTGGCCCGGAATGCAAAGAGATGTGGGTTCGAGTCCCACTCTAGGCGCAATATTTCCCATTTTCATCACCCCATGACACTGGTTGCCATGACCATGATCCTGTACAAGCTACACACTGTATGGTTGTTGAACCTACCCTGTGTATGTATGTGTTAGTGCATTGCTATGTATGTAATTGTAAGCATTAAAAGACTTACAATTCCAAGGGGACGAGTGTAGTAGTCTGCACTGACCTCTCAGGCAAGTAACCACATAGACAGGTAGGCATGGGTAGTGTGGTGATATCAGGGAGCCTAGGTGGTGAAATGGTTAGCACACTGGCCCAGAATGCAAAGAGATGTGGGTTCGAGTCCCACTCTAGTTGCAATATTTCCCATTTTCATCACCCCCACGACAATAATATACTCCCAAATCTATTGATCATTAGGCTCTTCCTCCAAAATGTTGACCCAGATTTGTAATTAGGTCACCTAATGCTTTCTCAGCCTCTTTCCTAAGGCCCTTGATGGTCAGCTCGCCGATCTTGTAGGCTGTAGCCTGTCAAATGGAAAAGAAACATTATTAATAACTGGATCTGTAGCTGGTTACACTCAACCATTCAAGTGAAATGCTACATGCACAGGTTAGCTGCTGCAGGATGATTGCATCAGGGAGTCTATAAAATCTAATGGTAATGGCGCTAACCCTTGAATGGTAGAAGTGTCGGTTCAAATATTACTCGGGGAACTGTTATTTTATAATTTTTTTATTTCTTTGTGTCTGTGCAACATTTCTCAATAAGTTTAATTTGGTTCATGTAGTTTATTATCATTATCATGCTGTCAGTCGCATGTAGTAAATTAGTAGTATAAAGAACTTCCAGCGGTCTCTTGATTTGACCCTATATGTTACCAGGATGTGAAATCCCAACAAAGCAAAACATTATCCGATGGTATTTTAAGTTTGTTTGTTGTTGTTGTTTCACATCCTAGCAACATCTAAGGTCATATCATGACGGGTACCGACTTGTGACTGTGTGCACTCATTGTGACTTGATAGTGTTGCCCCACTAAGTAAGAGACATGGCTGATGGCACCATGACCCGATATCCCCCTCAGTCACGTTATCCTGACACTGAGCTAACCAGTCCTCACTCTATCCTATTAATGCGGAGCGCCAGGCTAGGAATCGACAAGTTTCAATTGGGTGAGTCATTCGATTGACTCAGCTGGGATTAGAACTGCCGACCTTCCGCACGGGAAGCCTGCGCTCTACCGATTAGGCCACCACGTCCGGTATGTAATTTAAGTAGGAACCAATCTCTACTATTACAGACTGTCTTCCGGTCTTGTTTTCAGGCCAGCGCGGTATCTCCATCTAGTGATTAAATTTGGAACTAACCTGCTTTCAAATAGTGGCGCCACCTAGGGAGATGTCATATAACTAAAACCCATTTGAGTCAAGTGCAACGCACCGGTACCAAGTCTAGACAATTTCCACCACCAATCTGCCCTCTGGCGGCCGGAGGCAACAACAAATGTGAGTAGCAGATCACCGTGTAGATACAAGATTCACCCCGTACTGCTGCAGTAGGGGTGCAAACCAACCCTATGTAAAAGCTGTTGAAAATGCGGGTCAAAGAATTGAGAGCCTAATTTCATAATCTAAGAAGCAACAATTATTCTTTACATCTGTTTTATTATTAGCCCGCTACCTTTGAGTTGAAAAATATAATATAATATCTAGTTTAATAAGATTTAAAAGTGAAATCGACGGCGTTCTACGGCCGCCATCTTGTCTTTTTGCATTCTCTCCCATTTCACTAACTCTGTGCCTATAGAAGTATCCATTTGATACTGGAGGCAGACACTCTACTCCCTGTTCCATACTAAAGCTATTTTCGCCCGTATTTAGACTACGTCGTCATTCACCCGTGTACTACAAGTACCGGGTGAATCTTTTATCTAATCACCGTGCAGCATGCTCTGTGCAAAAGGTGCCATAGAGGATTTCCACCACCAACCTACCCACAGAAAGTTAGTGTGAAGAACTAATGGTGTGCATGGCAGTCACTGTGCAGCCTGTTTGTATAGAGGATTTCCATCACCAACCTGCCCATGGAAACTCAAGCCCCGGTGTAGTAAGTTCAAAAGACTATCCCACAAAAACACTACGGTAGTGTTTTCAACCTAGGTTCAAAATACTACGGTAGTGTTTTCAACGAATTGAAGGTAGGTTCAAAACACTATTGTGGTCAAGCTCAAAACACTATCCTTAAGTTCAAAACACTACCTTTAAGTTCAAAACACTACCTTCAAGTTCAAAACACTCCTCTCATTTAAAAAATAATAATTGCTGCATAGTTATTTTTATTTATAGTAGGGTGAGCAAGTATATAGTAGGGTGGGGCAGTATGCAGTAGGGTGGGGCAGTATGCAGTGGGGTGGGGCACTGCATACAGAGTTGTAAACCACTGCCTTGTGGTACAGGTTCTTGACAGAACCGAAGGCTAAGGGAGCAAACCCTAACAGAAAACCATGTCACTGTGGCAGCATTAAGGGTGGTTGATGTATGGAACTCGCAACATCTCCCGACCAGCCACTGCAGGGACAAATAGTTTTGCGCCTGTCTTGACATGTTCTTGCCGGTGTGAAACCTCTATTTGCTCCCCGAGAGAGTGCCGCTGGTAACTTGCAAAAGCCAGCAGCACTTCAACACTTTTGCAGGCAGCTTTCATGAAATGTAAATGGAGAGCGGCAGTCAAGTAATGAAAGCAGTCTTTGTCGCATCGCGACCGACAGCATGATGATGATGATGGGGCAGTATGCAGTAAGGTGGGGCAGTATGCAGTAAGGTGGGGCAGTATGCAGTATGGTGGGGCAGTATGCAGTAGGGTGAGGAAGAATGCAGTAGGGTGCGGCAGTGTGTAGTGTATACTAATGTCATGGGGGTGATGAAAATGGGAAATATTGTGCCTAGAGTGGGACTCGAACCCACATCTCTTTGCACTCCGGGCCAGTGTGCTAACCATTACACCACCTAGGCTCCCTGATATCAAGACACTCCCCACGCCTACCTGTCTATGTGGTTACTTGCCTGAGAGGTCAGTGCAGACCACTACACTCGTCCCCCTGGAATTGTAAGTCTTGTAATGCTTACAATTACATACATACAGGCAATGCACTAACACATACATACACAGGGTAGGTTCAACAACCATACAGTGCAAAGCTTGTACAGGATCCTGATCACGGCAACCAGTGTCATGGGGGTGATGAAAATGGGAAATACTGCGCCTAGAGCGGGACTCGAACCCACATCTCTTTGCATTCCGGGCCAGTGTGCTAACCATTACACCACCTAGGCTCCCTGGTATCAACACACTCGCCACGCCTACCTGTCTATGTGGTTACTTGCCTGAGAGGTCAGTGCAGACCACTACACTACTATATATGTGCTTCAAATGCTGCAGCACCATCAGCATATGCTAATCCGTGCTAAAGTGGCCGCAGCACCATCAGCGTATACTAATACGTGCTAAAGTCGCCGCAGCACCATCAGCGTATACTAATACATTGTGCAGACGCCACAACACTATCAGCATATACTACTATAGTATGTGTGTCCTGATATGACCTTAGATGTTGCCAGGACATAAAACTCCCAACAACCAAACCACCTAGTATGTGCTTCAAACGACACACCATGATCAGCATATACCAATACATGTACGAGTAGGTTCAATTTTGCGGCATTACACAATCCCCACTGCCGTGTTATGATAGTGTTTTGAACTTGGGTAGTGTTTTGAACGTACATAGGGGTAGTATTTTGAACTTAACAGTAGTGTTTTGAACTTAAGTTGAAAACACTACCATAGTGTTTTGAACTTAGGTTGAAAACCGGGTTAGGTTTTCAACCGGGTAGCGTTTTCAACGTCCTATGCACATTAGTGGACGTAGTTAAACGTAAGTGAACGTAGTGGAGGCTAATGTGGGTCAAACATGGTGTAAGTATGTTGAAATATGTTAAGGTAAGGCAGATTTTAGTACGGATAAATACGTTACAGCACGGATAAATACATTACCGTACGGATGCCGGTACGTTCAACTATGTTCAACTACGTTCAACTACGTTAGCCTCCACTATGTTCACCTATGTCCACTAACGGCTATGTGACCAGGGCTTCGTCCAAGTATGCTAGAGTATGCTAGAGCACACTAGAGTATGCTAGAGTATGCTAGAGTATGCTAGAATACTTTAGCATCACGGATGCAAATTCAGCCTCTAACGTAGTGCTCTTTTGAACATGTCCAAAGATTAAATCGGAACTCACGGCCCACCCACATTATTACCAAGGAGAAGTATGGATGCCGGTACGTTCAACTACTTTCAACTACATTAGCCTCCATTACATTCAACTACGTCCACTAACATGTATGTGACCAGGCCTTTAGTGTGAAGAAGTAAAGTTGAGGGTAGCAGCTGACTGTGCGGTAATTGTCTAATAGAGGATTTCCACCACCAACCTGCACTCTCATATTGATTGTCAACCGTAAAGGCCACATTCAGGGCAAATGATGTTTGTAGAATTTATCTTGACATTTCTGTTATTTCTATATACATCGATGTACTTAGGCCTACCTTTCAATTTAAATGAAATTCTGAAATGGTTAAATTTATATATGAAGAGTTCAGGCGCAAATCCACATAAACGCAAATCCAAAAATGTACTTTAAATAACAGATTTTGACTTGAAAATAATTTAAATTCTCAGTAATTCCACTTTTCTTGTGATCACATGGCTATGGAGCAATGAACTAAAAAGTAAGAATATAAAAGAATTAACTTTTCGAAGGTTCAAATACAACATTTATCTTAATGTTTGAATTGGCGTTAACTGGGTTTTGCACCTGAACTCTTCATAGATATTAACAGCAAATTGATCTAGGACACAATTTTAAAGCGGTTAACATTTTGGCAACTAACACCACGAGAAAGATAATCAGTTATGCCCCTCCCCCCCTATTAATGCTAACATAGTTTCCTCCCTGTAAAATATTCCGATAAAACACATTGGTGGGGAATGTGAACTGGTCTATAAGGGATTACAAATGGTCTATAAAAGTAAATGATGTATAGGGCCAGGGGCATTAATGTAATTATGTGGTGCTGGTGATCGTTTACTTATATTAAATAGTCATTGTGTATTCTATAGATAGTGTGAGAGGGGTACCGCTGTTAGTGTGGAAGGAGCTCAAGAACTCTACTCACAACCCCCTCCCCCCCCAACTGTTAGTCACGGATCACCAAACACACAGACACAACAGGGCAGGTGAGGCCAAAACAGCCACAAGGCATGGTGGTGGTGGGTAGATCACAGTTGCCATAGTGACACAGAAATGCTTACTGTTCATTGGAGGGCATGGTCAGGTGATATGCCATATCAGGTCCAGAAACCACTATATAATAATAAAGCTGAGGGTGCAAGCTCTCACTTATGGGGCTGTCACACTACGACGTGACGACGTCAGCATAGGGAGAACGTGAAAAACGTTGAACTTCTCGGTGTAGTATGCAAATTTGGGCACAAGTTGAACGTGGATGAAGCGTAGTGGACGAGAGCGTAATGTCGGTAAAGCATAGTGATACCATCATTCAACGAGAGAGGACAACGGCATTACGCTCACGGAACGTTATGAACGTTACTCCATCGCCAGAAGAACGCTATGTGACGTTACATACGTCATGACACGGTGGTGAAACGTTGAACGTACGTTGAACATACATTCTCCTGACGTTCTCCTGACGTTCCCATTATGCCGCGTGGACATTTCCACCTGGTTTAATGTGGGTCAACGTAGTGGAACGTAGTTGAACGTAGTGAGCAGCATTTGACTAACGTTGACGTTCGCTGAACATGTACAGAACATAGGGCAAACGTAAACCCTTACGTTCGAGGTATGTCAAAGGTTTTGAACATGTCCAAAACCTCGACGTAACTCAATGTAACACGACGTAATGTGACGTAACTCGACGCAGTCTAACGTCATTCTGATGTCATCATAACATAACCCAACGTACATCCACGTAAGGCTCACGTTCGCTCGTTACGTCATAGTGTGACAGGGGTATTACTTTACTTTCAGTCTATACTCTGCCTTTCTTATCCTTGCCTGTAGTGATTTCCTATTTGACTGCCTACACAACTACAGCTGCCAGCAGACGACTTTACATCCCCGTATATGTTTCTTTTTTCTCTTATCTTATTCTTTACCTGTCATTCATGTACCAATGTCTTGCCTATTTCCCTGTAATTGTCTATCTATATTGTTGTAGAGGAAATGATCATTAGGGCTGGAGGACCAGTGCATTAACACTGGCAACATGTTATTCAGAGGAATAAAAACACTTGAACAATAAAAAATAAAAACAACTGACATCACAATAATGATGCTACATTTACAAAAGGTGATGCAGACGGTCTAGTTGTATACAGTAAAACCTCTCTAAATTGACCGGCCATGCGACCGACTTTAAGTGGTCCATTTAGGGAGGTGGTCGGTTTAGAGAGTTAGAATAATGGTACAATGGTATTATATGGGGGGATGATTGGGACTCAAATGAAGCGATCGATGTAGGGTAGTTTTTGACCTGTTGAGGTGGTCGGTTAGAGAGTTAGAATATATGGGGGGATGTTTGGGACTCAAATGAAGCGATCGATGTAGGGTAGTTTTTGACCTGTTGAGGTGGTCGGTTAGAGAGTTAGAATATATGGGGGGATGTTTGGGACTCAAATGAAGCGATCGATATAGGGTAGTTTTTGACCTGTTGAGGTGGTCGGTTAGAGAGTTAGAATATATGGGGGGATGTTTGGGACTCAAATGAAGCGATCGATGTAGGGTAGTTTTTGATCTGTTGAGGTGGTCGGTTAGAGAGTTAGAATATATGGGGGGATGTTTGGGACTCAAATGAAGCGATCGATGTAGGGTAGTTTTTGACCTGTTGAGGTGGTCGGTTAGAGAGTTAGAATATATGGGGGGATGTTTGGGACTCAAATGAAGCGATCGATATAGGGTAGTTTTTGACCTGTTGAGGTGGTCGGTTAGAGAGTTAGAATATATGGGGGGATGTTTGGGACTCAAATGAAGCGATCGATATAGGGTAGTTTTTGACCTGTTGAGGTGGTCAGTTAGAGAGGTTTTAGTGTACTTGTAAATATCGCATATGTACCTGTCCAGGGTAGCTGGAATAGCGAAGTACTTCAGTTCGAATCTGGGTGTCTGGCAGATCAGTGTAGTTTCTCAAGTAATCCTGAGCCTTGGTGGCAGTCCACCTGTTGACAATCACAAAATGTGAATGTAGAACAAATCGGAAATGTACATGTACAACAATGATACAATGTATATATGAAGAGTTCAGGTACAGAACCCAGTAAACGCCAATCCAAAAATTTAGATAAATGTTGTATTCAAACCTTCAAAATCTTTTATATTCTTACTTTTTAGTTCATTGCTCCATAACCATGTGATCACAAGAAAAGTGGAATTAGTGAGAATTACAATTATTTTCAAGTAAAAATCTGTTATTTAAAGTACATTTTTGGATTTGCGTTTACGTGGATTTGCGCCTAAACTCTTCATATCTGTGGAACAAACAGGAAATGTACTTTAAGATCAATCACAAAATGGACATTTAAAACAAATAGGAAATGTACATGTAAAACAATCATAAAATGTATATGTAGAACAAACAGGAAATGTACAAGTGGACCAATCATTACAAAATTGACATGTAAAACAAATAGAAAATATACATGGAGAACAATTACAAAATGTACATGTAAAACAAATAGAAAATGTATATGTACAACAATTAGAAAAAATACATGTAACAACTAGAAAATGTGAATGGGGAACAATTACAAAATGTACATACAAAAGAAAGAGAAATGTACATGTAGAACAATTACAAAATGTACATACAAAAAAAAGAGAAAAGTACACGTAGAACAATTATAAAATGTACACAAAAGAAAGAAATGTTTGTTTTCGCCGCTAGACACTAAGACAGTAAAAATCGTGTGGTTCCTTTTGTTTTGTCACTTTCAGTTTTTGCAAAGCTAGAAACCTTTTTCGTGTAAGAGCCCACTCGCCGTATCAAACCAATGACATACAAATGCATACTTGTTCTTACAAAGCCTAGCATTTGATACTTTTCAGTGGACACATTTGCAGTTTGCGCTATTTCCCATTCCAATTAGTGGTCCACAACTAGTTCTTCAAAGGCTGTGGTATGTGCTGGTCTGTCTGTGGGAAAGTGCATATAAAAGACCCCTTGCTGCTTTTCGGAAAGAGTAGCCTACGTGGCATGGCAGAAGCGGGTTTCCTCCAAAGAAATATGTCAATGTCAGAATGACCATATACTTTGATGTCCAATAGCCGACGATACAAAAATCAATGTGGTCAAAAGGCGTCGTTAATTAAAACAAGCTTTACTTTTGCGTGCGTTGTTTCTGACTGATCAACCAGCTGGAGATGAGTGAAGTTTAAACTTACCCAAACTCATGTATGCCTGCGTCCACCACCAGACGGCAGGCGCGCAGCATCTCACTCGTGTACCGACCCAACCTGTGGGCATCACATCAAACAATTTGTGGTCACAAGTTATCAGCACTTGAGTTATACCCCAGTCACACTAGGCTTGCAACCAGTTTTGCGACAACTTGCGACAAAAAAAGGAGTGGTCACAAAAAAAGAGTAAAACGTCTCTAACCAACCACCTCCACAGATCGAACACTCCCCTATATCGATCGCTTTATTTGGGTCCCAAATGGTCGTCCATACAATAACCTTGTATTGATTACAAAAAACCTCCCTAAGCCGACCACCTCCCTAAATGGTCCATTTAAAGTCAGTTCAATGGTCGGTCGATTTAGAAAGGTTTTACTGTAGTCAGAAGTTGTCGCAGAAATGTCTGTATTTGGTCTTCACTGGTCACCAACCTCCTGACGGCCATTTTGGTCGCAATACGGTTGCTGGTATTGTAGCAAAACCTTCCTGCGACTAATATGGTTGCTTGTAGATTGCCAACCATTTTCATAGGTTGGCGATCAGTCGGGGACCATCGCTGACTGATTAGCGATTAGTCGCCAACTGATTAATGACCGTGACACCGCTGCCAAACTGCAATTATAATGCCTGGTACACACCTCCCGCATACGATTCATGCACAAAAACTCATTGGACGACGCGACCCGACCCAACCCGACCCGATTCCCGACTAAAACTGAAATGACTGACCGCTCACATATACCATTCTCGAATGGCCCGATTCATTTTTTGAATCTTATAAGATTCCAGTCTTAAGCCCTAAAACTTAGTCGCGAAACGGCCAGTTTTCGGTTTTATACGGGATATTTGATCCTGGAAGCAGAGTTTCTACTTCCTGTTCCATACTAAAGCTATTTTCGCCAGTGTTTAGACTACTTTATAGTTCACCCCTGTACTGTAAGTATGGGGTGAATCTTTTATCTAGCTGTATGGTTGTTGAACTTACCGGACATTGCCGTACAGTACAGGACAGTGTCCGGTTCTCGTCCAGTTCCCCAGTCCGGTACGGTGTGACTGGGCCTTAAGTTACGCACTACAACGCACAGGATATGGTCGATGTAATATATGCATAAAAGACATCCAGGCACGTGTGGATAACAAAGGAATATGTAAATGAGATGGTGTCAGATAAAGACGATGCCTCCTGCTAACACTTTGACTTCTGGATACTGAACGGTTTATTCACGTGCAGGGCCCTAGATCGCCTGCACCCTTTCAACTCTGACGTCATCTCATTTACATATTCCTTTGTTCTCCACACATGCCTGGATGTCTTTTATGCATATATTACAGCCGACATATATTTATTCAGAACATTCGACACAAAATAATTGATCTGGCTGGGCAACAACCACCCTACCGAACAATGTAATTTTTTTTACAACCCCTACCCCGCAAATTAGGACGATTCACAAGTTCACACGATGCGGGTGAGACGGGCAGTTGTGATGTCTAGACTATTCACTCTATTCATGCGTGACCTAATTCGGCACCAGAACGAGGCTGATTACGCGTCGGGTATTGGAAATTGCGATAAGACACTGCTGTGTGCCGATGTGTATGAACTACTACAGAAATTAAAGGATTAAAATTTGAAGATATTAACTTTTGAAACTATAATAATCATTTTTGCTTACCGTTTTTCTATTTATTGGTCAATTTTCATGAAGATTGAGTGATGATCAGATGCATTTCAGTAGGCAATGTCAACAGTCACTCACCTTGTCTGCCAATCTTTTCTTAAATTCAAAATTGCATAACTTTCTTAATATATATATATTTTAAAAATATATTTTAACCCTTTTAAAGCTTTTATTAATTTGTAATTACTAAGACTAGTTGTTTAACTGTGTTGTACAGATAACTACGCTGACAGTGCTGCATTACATGATACCACCATAACTATGCAGACTTGAAGTTGACAGTCACATTGTAGTTAAAGAATGGGAAAAGCACCATGCAAGGGTCACCCCATCTTCGTGTAAATTGGCCAATAGATAGAAAGCAGGTATGCAAAGATGAATATGGTAGTTTACAAAATGAATACCCTCAAATTTGAGTGATTTCGAGAAGTATTGTTCGATGAAAAAGTATTCACATTACTTTTCATACAGCGGCACCTCGCAGACGCATAAGTGGCCTCGGTCTGGTTTCAACATGGCTGCGTAGTTATAGCCTGACTGCATTGCCCAATCCCCCCCCCCCTGGTGGCGATTCGAACCAACGCCCCACTACAGGTCCCTGAGGAAAGTTCTTGGCATCAAGCATTGGATGTCGGTGTCGAACGGCATAATTATAGTTTAGCAATGACAGAGGTGTTGCAAAGTCCTTAAATTTATCCTGAATATAAAGTTAGAGAAAATACAACAACCTTATTTGTTTCTAGGATAATTTAATATGAAACAAAGAAATGCACTACACTTTAAGAATTGCGACGCCGACATCTGTTAAAGTTGTCGGCGTCGAGCATTGGATGTCGGCGTCGAACGGTATAATTATAGTTTAGCATTAACAGAGGAGTTGGAAAGTCCTTAAATTTATCCTGAATGTAAAGGTAGAGAAAAGACAACAACCTTATTTGTTTCTAGGATAATTTAATATAAAACAAAGAAATGCACTACACTTTAAGAATTGTGATGCCGACATCTTAAATTGACCACCAATTGGCCCATTTTCGTGAGGCCGACTCATATATATATATATATACATATATATATATATATATATATATATATATACAGGAAGTGGTTATTAATTTAATGTAGAATACTTGGTATGTTAGCACGATTTCATTGCAACCCAATACAAAAAAAATATATATTGTTGTGAATTTCTTTACCCTGCCCATAATGGGTAAGTGTGTCATCACTCTGTAAAGTCGCCGGCTGGTGGTGTGGGTGGTGTGGACAAGCCAAGAGAAATCAATACAGGTAATGAAGGCAATTAGGTAAAGAGTGAAAGTAGGAGAGTGAGACTCCTTCATTTATTATCTTATATAGGTTTCTAGAATCCAAGATGGCAGTGGTCACATGGGTTGATCCACCAATCAGAGTTCAATCTGTTGTATCCAAGGCCTTGTTATGCTGGCTACAGTGCATTGTAGTGGCCAATGATCCATAAATAACACCATGGGGGGAGGGGGTATGTGAGGTGACTCCTCCAAAGACTATTCTAAGAAGTGACACTCCTCCAAAGACTATTTTACTATACAATTTCTATACCTAATGAGTAATAGTTTACAAATTCCACATATCCCTCATATGCCTTTATATTTTATATTTTACCATTTACCATTATATAGACAAGTTGCAATTTATTATAGTAGTATTCACATATATCCTCATTCCATTAGATCGGAAAATTTTACAACTCGTTCTTATCTCTGGTCAGCACTAACCCAATTTGATTAAAATCCTTAGAATTTAGTTTTTTTAGTAATAATTTCGGTTTTGTTGTTATTTCTTCTGTATGGGTTATAATATAACTGTTTGCAAACAGTCAAAATCCGGCTTTTATGTTAATTTATGTTAGTCCCTTTACCTATAATTATAATATTATGTATATATATGGAGGGCTTAGGTGCAAACATTGACATATATCCATTTTCGTTTTTTTGTGTAGAATACAATTTATTGTTGTGCTTTCCAATTAAACTCTCATTAATTTCATATTGCGTAGTGCATTATATAGGAGATGTGGCAAATTCTGTGAACAAACAAATTTGACTATTGGAATGATAGCAGCTTCAGCTCAAACATATTACAGTATAACCCCGTTAAACCAAACTTGAAGGGACCCTAGAAATTTGTTTGGATTAACCGATCATTGGTTTAACTGAGCTTTGGCTTTGGCTTTGACTTTGAGTAAGCGTGTATTGCACATGTAATATACAATGTATATGGACATTTTGATTATTGTTTTTTATGTATATATGCAGTATAACCCAGTTAAACCAAGCTTGGTTAAACCAAACGATCGGTTAATCCAAACTTTTGTCAGCGGCCTGGCAAAATACTACCATTAATCATATAAAAAAGTTGGTGGGGTCTCAGATGATCTTATAACCACATGAAAGTTTGGTTTAGCCATACCGGAAGTGGCCTGGGATCTGACAATTTTGTTTGGGTTAACCAATAATTTGGATTAACTGACTTTGGTTTAACCAACTTTTTTATATGATAAATGGTAGTATTTTGCCAGGCTGCCGAAAAATGTTTGGATTAACCGATACTTTGGGTTAACCAAGCTTGGTTTAACGGGATTATACTATCATCATTGTTTCATTTGAGTCCGGATGGCATTTGTCGGTTTTTGCGACTAAACCCTTCATATATATTACTATTTTTGTTGTGTGCATTTCTATCATAACTTGTTTATTTCCTTAATTTCTAGTAAGTAAAAATAATTATACAGCAAGAAGTCTACTAAGTATGGGTGTTTATCTGTTCATAGTGAGATTAAAGATTAGTTTGTTTGTCGTTATTTTAAGTGCTAGCAACATCTAAGGTCCTATCAGGATGGGTACCGACTTATGACAGTGTGCACTCATGGCAACTGTATAGTGCTGCCCCATTGGGAGACCAGGCCACCAGCACCATGACCTGATATCCCACTCAGTCACATTATCCTGACACTGAGCAGACCAGTCCTTGCCCTATCCTCATAATGCAGAGCGCCTGGCTAGGAAGCGACAAGTATCAGTTTTTAAGTCATTGGTTTGATTCGACCAGGGTTCGAAGCCATGCGACCCACTTCCGATTGTACACACACTTCAGCGTCAATTCTTCTTCAGCAACCAGTTGGTTGGTTGGTTGTTGGAGTTTAACATCCTGGCAACATCTAAGTTCATATCAGGATGGGTACCGAGTTGTGACAGTGCGCGCTAATGGCGACTTTATAGTGCTGCCCCACTGAGAAATCAGGGCGCCAGTCCCATGACTTGATATCCCACTCAGTCACATTATCCTGGCACTGAGCTAACAAATTCTTGCTCTGCTCTATTAATTCCGAGTGCCAGAATAGGATGCAATAAGTATCAATTTTATAAGTCATTGGTTTGACTCGACCGGGGTTCGAACCCACGATCCCATGATCTACCAGAATGGGAGCCGGACTCTCAACTTCAAACCCTGGTGTTCTCTGTGGCGGAGTGGTTAGAGTGTAGAGTGTTTTTTCTAGGTCCGACTACTAATCTGAAGTCAGTGGTTCGATTCCCCATACCCCCACCTCTGCCAATTTGTATTTCCACCGCTGTGTATAACTTACAGTGTCATCAAAGGCCGGTTGGTCTCATACCATGTCTATGTGGTATCTGGTGTGGGAGGTTAAACATTCCTTGGGTCGGTAAAAGTGTAGGC
This sequence comes from Branchipolynoe longqiensis, assembly GCA_030323885.1. Lineage (NCBI taxonomy): Eukaryota > Metazoa > Annelida > Polychaeta > Phyllodocida > Polynoidae > Branchipolynoe > Branchipolynoe longqiensis. The sequence goes on from CM059190.1 coordinate 7,257,668, forward strand.
TCGGACTTTCTATCGATAAACTGTCTCATGGTGAAAACAAGTCTATTCAGATTTATCCATAATAGGCAGTATAAATCTTCAAGAAAAAAAAGAAAATCTCAGTCAAACCAATGACCTAGCAATTTATGCTTGTCACTGCCTAACCTGGTGCTGAGCATTACTAGGATAATACAATGAGCAGTGGAATGAGGAAGACCAACTGTCCACGATTGAAATTCCTGCTTAATCAACTAAAATATTTAACAAAACGAGTAAAAAGAACTAACACTGGCTACTACTAGGAATTATTAATAGAATTAATATGATTCTATTTCACTTACAAGGCTTTGGCTTCCTCTCTGAAAACATTGAAAAGTATTCGTCCACTGTGTCAGTTGTAGCTTTAACTTATTGAATTTGTTTATTTAGTTGTCCACAGCGAGTTAATACCCCAATCACATTATGATAATCGTGATAATTGTGAATAAGTCGAGTTGTGTTGGTCATGTTACTGCCCCTTTAATGTTGATAATTGTGAATAAGTCAAGTTCTGTTGTTTGTGTTGGTCATTTTGTTTTCTGCCACTTTAATATGGCTGAGTATAGTATATCACAGGGCCAGTTGAAGGTACCGACAACTCAGGCAGTGCCCAGGGCGCCACATGCTAGGGGGCGCCAAATATCATTTCTAGACGGAATTAAAAAAAGATTATACTTGTAGGGGCGACATAGTTCAGCTTTCCTTGGGCACCAGCAACCCTAGGCCACATCAAGGGCACATCAAGGGCACATCAAGGACACAGCAAGGGCACAGTAAGCGCACATCAAGGGCACAGTAATGGCACATCAAGGGCACATCAAGGGCACAGTAAGGGCACATCAAGGGCACATCAAGGGCACAGCAAGGGCACAGCAAGGGCACAGCAAGGGCACAGTAAGGGCACATCAAGGGCACATCAAGGGCACAGTAAGGGCACAACAAGGGCACAACAAGGGCACAGCAAGGGCACAGCAAGGGCACAACAAGGGCACATCACACTCACCTGGTTTGCGCCTGTTCTGGGGCGAGCCCCATCTCGTCTGCGAGACTCTCCGAGTACAGCGCCCAGCCCTGCAACAAATACACAAATAATTCATTAGCATAATAAGCGCAGAAATAAGGAAGACTGAATGAGCGCGCGCTGGTTCAGTTTGTTATCCCAGCCGTGCGGTGCATCATTGGATGCATCGAAGAGAAACAAACATGGATGTTATGGTCAAACCAACAAACTCATTTTCCTTTTCATGCTATTTTCAGCACATGGACAGTTCAAATTATGAACTCACTTATTTTCCAGGAACAACCCAATATTAGTTTCGTATTCAGACATAATCACAAATTTGATTCATGTATAGCACAGATTAAAGTATTTGAAGCATGTTTGAAATTTACGATACTTCCAAATATGTATAGCTCATACTATATCAGTAGTGTAAAGAATGGGAGAATTACTATGAAAATGTATGCTCAATGAAGAGCTCCTTAAGTCGACTCAGTAGCTCCAGGAGTCTCATCTTTCTTCGCTGTTTACGCTTCTCAAATAATTGACAATTTGCTTGGAGCATGCACACTCAACTGAAGCTCAGATTGTTGGTGAATGGTGGAAGCGACTACTGGGTTTGTACCGATTTAGTCATTTGTTTGTTGTTGTTTTACATCATAGCAACATCTATGGTCATATCAGGACAGATACCGACTCATGACAGTGCTCACTCATGGTGACTTAATAGTGCTGCCCCACTGGGAGACCAGGCCGCCAGCACCATGACCTGATATCCAATTCAGTCACATTATCCTGACACTTAGGCAACCAGTCCTTGCCTTATCCTAATAATGCCGAGCACCAGTCTAGGAAGCAACAAGTATCAATTTGTAAGTCATTGGTTTGACTCAACCAGGGTTTGGACCCATGATCTACCAACAGGGGAGACGGACGCTCTAACTCATTCGGCCATCCCGTCTGCTCACAGATTTATTAATATTAACAAAATGATTATTCAACCATCTCATACATCCACTTTATTTCTTTAAATGAATAAAATGAGAAAGTGCTTAGCTGTATGTGATGTTGTCCTGGCTTCCTTAATAGAAATATTAAATTAAGTTGCAACTATAATATTTAAATTAGTAACTCTAGACGCAACTAGCGTGATATCTGAATTCATCTAGTTCTAGAATTGTCATAAACCTAAATGCAAACAATGTCAATGTGCGTCAAGAATAACCTATTTCACAGACTTGCATACAATGACTGCTACTAGTGCTAGACCATAGCAATTCTCGGTAATAGCTAAGGACGATCATTAATAATGAAAACATGAACAGAATAAGAACAATGTATCATCAAAAGAACTCTTATTATAGATATCAAACCAAGTTATTTCTAGATCCAAATATAAATGTCTCGTAAGCACCTTGATTCACAGTGATGCTTTTAGTAAACTAGCACCTAGTAGGAGATCATGCCTTTCCTATTATGTGCGATATATATATTCTTACGTTTAATAAGGAAGAACACCAGGGGCAGGGGTGTGGAGGAAGCCGAGTGTTTATCACAGGCTCTTGGCTGAGATATAAAACAAAAAACCTTTGACGAATGCACCGCTAAGACACTTGCTATCCAGACCGCACTTCGTCCACACCTCTCTCTAGCTCCTCTCCGCTGGCCTTGCTCCTCCTTGATAATGTTTGAAAAGAGTTCCAGGAGGGGGAGCCCACCAGCATTTCACTTTCTACTCTACTCTGTCCACATCTTTGGCTCAACGGCTGGTCACCATAGAGCAAATAGACACGGTCCTTTCACTCAACTCTCCTCATCTCTCTTTCCTATACTCTACCTTTTTTTTTCTCCCAGGCTTACTTCTCCCCCTGATCAAGGGAGTTGTTTGCTTGGGTGGGGCCGTTTACCTTATTGTTTCTCTCACTTTGTTCTTGTTGCTGGAACCGCTAGACCCACCTTTACCCGTCCCTTCCTCCTAAACCCTTGCTGCTGTTGATAAATAAATAAATAATAAATAAATAATAAATAAATAATAAATAAATAATAAATAAATAATAAATAAATAGCAGGGAATGATACGCTCCAATTTATATTCATATGATATATCATATACCACATAACTTGTAATGCTACTATTATTTATGATAGATCCTATCTATCCATCTGCTTTTCTGAAGGAATCAAGCACACAAATATGCATTTGCTATAACTTATAGGATGATGAAACTGCATGCAGTTCAGCCTCACCTCGACGTATGCTGTGTAGAAGGGCCAGTTGAAGGGGACAGCGTAGTACTTCCGGTATTCTATCGCTCGCCGGAAGTTGGCGAGCTGCTCGTTGATGATGAAGGACATCTGGGTATGGTGACCCGGCTGCACCTCGTGCAAGGTCAAGGGCAATACACCAAGTCGAAGCCTGCCAAAGTCAAAGAGAGACGGGTGTATGAGTGATCAACTGAGATAGAAATTTGACAAAATGGCCGAGAAGTTAGTGACCTAGATAGAATATTCACCTCGACCTAGAGTAGGGGTGATTGAATGACAAACCATGTCTAAATCTCATTTGTGGTGTTCTCTGTGGCGGAGTGTTTACAGTGCCTGACTTTGTTCTGGTCGGACTCCTAATCTGAAGGCTGATGGTTCCATTCCCCATGCCCCCACCTCTGCCGATTTGGATTTACACCGCTGTGTATAACTTACACCTCCCCCACCCCCATTAATACCGACCCATCCAGGGGGAGGCTAAGGACTAGCACGTGTACATATACATAAACAATACCCACAGTCATAGAGTGTGACAGTGCAATACATTTTGACACCAACATCCAGCAAACGGAAATGGAAATATCCCTATATGGGCGCCACCATTTGTAAACTCATGTTGAATAACAGAATAATCAAAACCCAGCAAACAGAAATGGAAATCACTCATCGAGCTTCGCTACGCAGCAAACAGGGTGGACGACAACGATTGATTAATAATTGCCTATGGGCTTAACGCCTCGACAATGCCCCGCCATAGAGTAGCGCATGCTGAGTCAAGGACACTGGACCCTCCCTACAAATCTTCCATATTGAAATTTCCTACCATTTCCTACAGAAGGAAAAGAAGTGACATAATTGAAGCATTTAAAATTATGAAAAGTTTTGATAAAATAGATATGATCCAATTTTTCACCTTGAATAAAAGAGAAGGCAGTCGTGGGCCATACTCTCAAACTAGTAAAACCCAGAGCCATCTCAAAGTTAAGGCAACACAGTTTCTCAAACAGGATCATAAATATATGGAGCAGTCTCCCACAAAATGTTATTGATGCCTAGTCAATAAATTCATTCAAGAATAGATTAGAAAAAGCATGGGCTAATGATCCAGGGAAATTTGACCCCTTATTCACCACATGCTACTAATTATTCCTTGTGTTGCTTATTTACTTGCACTCAAGCAAAAATGAGAGACAGATAAGTGTTCACACTTCCTGTCTATCATTCGCTATATGGTCCGATGACGTCACCGGGACTGGTGTATGTGTTCCTCCATGCTACTCTGCTTAATCCACTCCAGCCAACACGTGGGTTACTGGGGTCGGGTCGTTTTGCACACAACGCATGTATTTTTCTACTCCACTCATTGTGTTCGATTTGAAATCCTAGCAACTCAGGCCACCCGAGTCGTGTTGATCGAATACGGCCTGGGGGTCGGTCCTAAGCATTGCTTACTCATATTAGGACTGGTTAGCTCACTGTCAGGATAAGTGGGATATCGGATCATAGTACCGGCGGCCTGATTTCCCAGTGGGGCAGCAGTATAAAGTCGCCATGAGTGTGCACTGTCACAATTAAGTCGGTATCCGTGCTGATATGACCTTAGATGTTGGCAGGTCGTAAAACTCCCTCAACCAACCAACACACCCCCACACATATCGCATATGTTCCAATTGCCACGCACTGCACAAGTACAGACACAAAGTTAAAAAATGTCATGGATTTGTTTTTGTCGTGCCTCTGAAATAAAGTGGGATTGTCATATTTTATGTGCATTCACTCTGAATATGATCGTAAATTGGTGCGTGCTTTCAATCTAAAAATTGGGATGTGCTTCTATTGGGTAGTGTGCTTCTATAGACGGGATCACGGTTCCGACTGCGCATGTGCTGAAAACGGCCTTGGCAGCAAAGCAAATGCGAATGGCCATTGAGTTTGTCGATACACATAGGGAAAAACTTTGATTTTATTCAAAATGAATAGAAATACATAGCAATTTGGCATAACCATGTATGCACACATGCGATATAATGATCTGATGAATATAGCTAAGCCAAAACTAGCCATAGTTAAACATTTTGAGCTAAGAAACATACAATTCCACACAAAACAATCAGTGATATCCACATCACCATTATTAATTCTTGTTCTAAATATTAAAATGCCAAATGTGTCTACATACACTTGTTTCAGAGAAATATATAACCAATATCTGATTAACCCTACTAATTTTCTAGTTCTACATATGTCATTACCCATAGGATAGGCCCCCCCCTATTAATAAAAACATTAATAAAATAAGTAAAACTGACTCTGGCTATGGTTCTAACACTAATCTGAGTGCCCAGATTTGTCTAAATCTAAATGCACATGACATAAGATGTGCTGATTATATTGATGTAAATGCAATGCTGGATAAAAGATTAATATCTTAATTTATTATATATATTTTTTTAGTTGGTATTCTATGTTTCAAACGAGAGGTGAGATGAGTTGAAACTAGCACATTTCATAGCTGCACACAGTGTATTAGCATGTGCCATGTGCTTCTCGCGGGTTTGTTTTGCTCTGACGCATCCCACAATGCACCGCGCCGCTGGAACCGTGATGTAGTCTATTGGGATATACACCGTATTTCAACTTGTAACATAGGCGGTGTCTCACCGGTTAGTTGGATCATGTACATTGGCGGCGAAGATGCCTCCCCTGCTGCCATCTAGTGCTGGTTCGGTGTACTTCCCAGTCGGTGAGTTTTCTGAACCTGCCTTCACGATACTGAAATACATGAAAAGGTCTCATAGAGCATTTCTACTCCCAACTCCACCCTCTGATGATAGTGGTGATGGCTAATATTGTGGGTTTTTTTGTGAGTTATTTTGGTCCATTAGTTGTTTAAGGAGGGGACATTTCAGTCATAGACGACTGGTCTTCCTCATTCCACTGCTGGTCGATAGAAAGCCCGAGCCTACACTTTTACCGACCCAAGGGATTTTTAACCTCCCGCACCACATAGACATGGTATGAGAGCAACCAGCCTTTGATGACGCTGTAAGTTATTGTATAGTTATACACAGCGGGGGAAATCCAAATTGGCAGAGCTGGGGGCAGGGGAATCAAATCGCTCGAGCCCTCATATTTAGGATCTGATCTATAACAAAGTCAGACACTCTAACCACTCACCACAGAAACGCCAGTTAGGCAGGCTTACTGACTGACTGACTTCTAACCCCCCCTCCTTCTGAGGACAGTGCTGATGGTTAAAGCTGCATAGTCCGATGTAGAATAAAAGATTGCACTGCGCCCAATACTTCCAGTACAGGGTGGAAACGGCAACGTAGTCTAAATTCGGCGAAAATTAGCTTTAGTAGAATTGCTGGCTACTCCCAGAGTCAACTTGTCAGCCCAGAGTTGGTGAAATGGAGAAGAATGCAAAAAAGATGGCGGCCAAAGAGAAGCGCCGTCGATTTCACTTTTAAATTGCATTAAAGTATATGTTTTTATAATATTTCTCAACTCAAAAGTAGGCGGGTAACTATGCAGACATCAACAAAGAATAAACTTTTGCTGCTAGATTGTGAATTTTAGACACGCTCTCATAATAAAGACCACATCATAGACGACTGGTCTTCCTCATTCCACTGCTGGTCGATAGAAAGCCCGAGCCTACACTTTTACCGACCCAAGGGATTTTTAACCTCCCGCACCACATAGACATGGTATGAGAGCAACCAGCCTTTGATGACGCTGTAATGTCAATAAAAATCTTCAAGGGCATGGTGCTACCCTATTTTGACTATGGAGATGTAAACTACATGGGTGCAAAGAAAGAACTTCTAAAAAAACTGCAAACACTACAGAACAGAGCCCTGAAAATCTGCCTCAGAGTAGACAAGCTGCAACCCACCTATGACATACACAAAAGAACCAAAGTAAAATTGCTAGAAAATAGGAGAATAATTCATCTGAAAACATTAGCATACAGCTATAGTCAAGACAATAAACTCCTAACAAAACCACAAAGGGCAACTAGAGCAAATAATGCGCCACTACTAAAGCAGACCAGAAGCCAAATAAAAGCTCACGAGAGAAGCACGCTAGAAATGGCTGCCAAGGTGTGGAATGCCCAAACAGTAAAGGAACGACAAATTCCTGACCTAAAAACATACAAAAAATATCTGTGCAAAATAAGGCTAGGAACCCCCAACTAAGCTGCACCGCAAAGGGGCAGGTGATAATGTCACGGCCCACCAGCGAGACGCCCAATGGAAGGTAACCATACCAAAAGCACCCAGATAACACACCTCACAGCTGCGTACAAGCCTATGATAAGTTTAAATAGGTAGGTAGGCAAGGTCTAGAAATTAAGAGGTAGAAAAAAAATAAAGCACATATATGCCCAAGGAAAAATCAAAAAAAAATTAACGATAGGACTACTTATAGTACTAACCAGACCAACCAACTATCTATCTGCTACTGAAATACAGGCAATCAAATACCTTATCAGCAGCTACTGTGTGATAAGACAACACCAAGCACTACAGCTGGCCAGCATTGAAAACAAGCCTGAATACCCAGGCTTATATGCTATGGACAGTATAAATACAGCCTCAATAAAAAAAAAATAAAAAAAAATAAAAAAGTTATACACAGCGGGGGAAATCCAAATTGGCAGAGCTGGGGGCACGGGGAATCAAATCGCCGACCCTCATATTAGGAGTCTGAACTAGAAAAAAGTCAGACACTCTAACCACTCCACCACAGAGAACGCCAGTTAGCAGCTTACTGACTGACTGACTTCTACCCCCACCTTCTGATGACAGTGCTGATGGTTAAAGCTGCATAGTCCGATGTAGATAAAAGATTCACCCCATACTTCCAGTACAGGGGTGAACGGCAACGTAGTCTAAATACGGGCGAAAATAGCTTTAGTATGGGACAAGAAGTAGAATGCCTGGCACCAGTGTCAAATTGTCAGCACAGAGTTGGTGAAATGGGAGAGAATGCAAAAAGATGGCGGCCAGAGAACGCCGTCGATTTCACTTTTAAATTGCATTAAAGTATATGTTTTATTATATTTTCCAACTCAAAAGTAGCGGGTAAATATGAAGACATATACAAAGAATAAATGTTGCTTCTTAGATTGTGAATTTACGCTCTCATAAAGACTCAGTTCATTAGCCCGATTTTTCGACCGTTTTTATATAAGGCTGGTCTTCACCCGTGTATTACAAGTACCGGGTGAATCTTTTATCTAAGTCCGATGAAATATCAAATTTTCAAAACCAAACCAAATATCTAGATTTGATTTGACATATCTAATTTAGATACTGATGCACTTATTAAGCATTTGTTTCTGCAGAGAAGGCAAAACTGGGTCAATTTAACAGAACCTGTTACTGCAGAAGTCTATGGTGTCAGAGTTTTGGCAAGCATGCCAAAACTAATTTTCCATGTTTGCACTCAAAATATCTAAAAAGTTTACCATTTGAAATAAAAGTAACTTTGAACTAATTTAAAGTAGATACTAGTAATCGATCTAATATATTTATCTCAGAAAAAATACAGAAATTCAAAACCATCGGACTATGCAACTTTAATGTTCTGGGTAGTAGCTTACCGACTGACTGTGGAAAAGGTCTAATAGAGGATTTCTACCCACAAGCCTACATCAGATGGCAGTGGTGATGGTTACCAGTGTGGGTAGCAGCGCACCATGGAAAAAGGTCTCATAGAGCATTTCTACCCACAATAAATATTGAGATGTAATTTACAGTATTGAGGGTAATGTCGATATGCTTTTAACTTTTATTTTTCTATTTATTATTTCTATGGTATAAGCAATAAGCAATGTATCTGTGTTATTTTTAAATGGGGAAAGCACCTCATAAGTATTGTACTTCTGCTTTCTCCTTTTCATGTGACAAAAATTACTGATATAAATCTGCTAACCTGAGATCTTAATATAATTTTGTCCTTTCCTGTGATATGTTCCAATAGTAAAACTAGCCCAAACTCATTGTTCCACAATCATTTATGTCATTGCACTACATTATCCTATATCAAACTTGACCTTGGAAATTGAAGGGGACCTCAAATGACCTGCGTCATCCGAACGAGGGAAGCTCTCCAACCTGATAAATATCAGCTTGTGTGTAGATTAATCAAGTGGACATAACTATTTTATTATCATTATTATTATTATTATTAGCCCCACCTTCTGATGGCAGTGGTGATGGCTAATGTTGTGGGTAAATAGATCACCATGGGGCAGAACCGAAGGCTAAGGAAGCAAACCCTGAACAGTAAACCATGTCACTGTGTCAGCATTAAGGGCGGTTGATGTATGGAACTCCCAACATCTCCTGACCAGCCACTGCAGGGACAAATAGTTTGCACCTGTCTGGACATGTTCTTGCCGGTGTGAAACCTCGATTTGCTCCCCGAGAGAGTGCAGCTGGTAACTTGCAAAAGTCAGCAGCACTTCAACACTTTTGCAGGCAGCTTTCATGAAATGTACTCAAACGGACGGGGCTGCCCTCTATGGAAGATCTTCTGATCAAAAAGGATCTCTGGTGAACTGGACACCTCATGAGGATGTCATCAGACAGGCTACCAAAGCAGATCCTCTATTCTCAACTGTCTTGTGGTTACAGAAAGAGAGGGCGCCCTCGTCTCCGGTTCAAGGATACCATCAAGAGAAACCTGAAGCTGAGAGACATTAAGACAGACTCATGGACACAACTCTCACAGCAGAGAGCTAAATGGAGAGCGGCAGTCAAGTAATGAAAGCAGTCTTTGTCACATCGCGACCGACATCATGATGATGGTGAGATCACCATGGAAAATGTCGCACAGGATTTCTACTTTAACCCCATCTCTCTGATGGTCTGTTTGTGTATGTGTAGGGCTCTGCACTGACCTCTCAGGCAAGGAGCCGTATCGACAGGTAGGTGTGGGTAGTGTGTTGATATCAGGGAGCCTAGGTGGTGTAATGGTTAGCACACTGGCCCGGAATGCAAAGAGATGTGGGTTTGAGTCCCGCTCTAGGTGCAATATTTCACATTTTCATCACCCCCATGACACTGGTGACATGACCATGATCCTGTACAAGCTACGCGCTGTATGGTTGTTGAACCCAACCTGTGTATGTGTAAGTCCACTGCCTGTATGTATGTAATTGTAAGCATTAAAAGAATTACAATTCCAGGGGGATGAGTGTAGTGGTGTGCACTGACCTCTCTGGCAAGGAGTCGCATAGACAGGTAGGCGTGGGCAGTGTGGCGACATCAGGGAGCCTAGGTGGTGTAATGCTTAGCACACTGGCCTGGAATACAAAGAGTCCCGCTCTAGGCGCAATATTTCCCATTTTCATCACCACAACGACATATGTATATCTATATAAATATTATACAATTTATGTTCAAATATATATACACCTAAAAGGTAATAACACCTGTTAAATTTGTGTCACCTGAGAAGAGAAGGTGCTGAACCGTGAACCGTGAAATCATGTGCTGTCAGTGCAGTGGATTCAAATATTATTGAGCCGGTGATGCTAAAATAGTGTGCGAGGATATGTTTGAACTACATGATCAGTTTGTCAAATACACATTAGCTTGGTTACTGAAATTCATATAATTAACCATTTTTAAAATTCCACTCTCACCAAATGCAATCCACTTCCCCACACACAATCTTTTAACGGATCATGATTTTTGTTTTTGTGTGTGTTTTTTTATTAATATAATTTGTTTTTAATTACAAAAAAAAGAAAAAGAGTTTCTTAAAGTTATAATTTGTGGTTAGTGGTCTATGTTAGTATTTTTGGATTTTCTTGATAAGAGTGTTTTCTCTTTCATTTTGTTCTACACTTGTTCTACACTGTTTCAATACCTCATACAAAGTGGGCCCCCAATATATTATCTACTAAATCGGCTAGTTATATTATTAAACAAATAAATTACAAATAAATTTTGTTATTGAGCGCTCAAATATAAATGGCAAAGAAGAAAAATTAGTCGAACTTATGCCCGGTACACACCTCCCATATAAAACCTAAAACTGCCCGTTTCGCGACTAAGTTTGAGTTTTAGTCGGTTTCAGTCTTTAGGTGTGTGACCCCCTAACAGACCTGAGGCTTCCGATTCACGTATAAAACTCAGTTTTAGGTTTTATACGGGAGGTGTGTACAGGGCTTTATAAGATTCGAAAAATGAATCGGGCCGTAAGTCGCCAATCGCAAGGCTCTGGGCCCGTATGCAGGAGTCGGTGGTAGTGGCTTTTGGTGGTAAAGCCTGACACCGGGTAGCTATCTCCGAGATGGGGAATTAGGTCAAGCCGTATGCAGGAGCGCATAACACTTTCATTATAGCTAAACGTGAAGTTATTTATAGATTTGGGAAATCCCTCTGCGACTGTAGCCATATATTAGCCCCAAATCTATTCAATGCTGTCATATTTAACAGAATTACATACGCAATAAGTGAAATCTCATGAAATTAACCCTAAATTCGAAGCAATATTAATGCCTCTGCCGCATCGGCGGAGATATTCATGTTTTCGAATCGACGAATGTAAAGTAAACAAATCGCCGCCGCCGCCGCCGCGATCGACGACGTCGCTTTATAATGCTGGAGGTGGAACTGGCGGCGGCGGCGGCAGTGATTTGTTTACTTTACATTCGTCGATTCGAAAACATTAATATCTCCGCCGATGCGGCAGAGGCATTAATTTTGCTTCGAATTTAGGGTTAATTTGTTGAAATTTCACTTATTGCGTATTTAATTCTGTCAAATATGATAGCATTGAATAGATTTGGGCCTAACCGACTGCTGTAAACCTGCACTTTTGCAGGGGTAGCGTACCACCGTTTAAGGTTTTGGTGTTAGGCCTATCACCGACTCGTGCATACCACTTTTCGCCCCTACCCGGGAAATTCCCCCCTACCACCGTTTTGGCTCGCTACCACCGAATACCACCGACTCCTGCATACGGGCCCTGGTGTGTTAGGGGGGTCACAAACCTAAAGACTGAAACCGACTAAAACTTAGTCTGGAAAGGGGACGGGTCGGGTTGTGACGGGTCCCGTCGGACAGTCAATTTTAGCACGTGAATCGTATATGGGAGGTGTGTACCAGGCTTTAGTCTTAATATGACTGGGTTTTGAAACCCACGCCCTTCCCGACCACCGGAAGTCAAGGAAGAAACCAGAAGTAGCGCACAATGAGGTGCATACGTCACCTGAGTTTGATTTGTGTGGGCATGTCAATGATGTTCGGGAGCTTCTCCTCGATCTCGTGGATGGCGTCCTTGAATGCCTCTATCATCTCCTCCTGCGTCAAATCAATGGTTGGTTGGTTGTTGGAATTTTACGTCCCGGCAACATCTAACTTACAGATTAACTTACAGATCCCCCTCTGGCTGATCTAGGCCCTATTGGGCCTCTAATGCAAGCTCACTATGGTAAAATAACTACTTATTCTTTTGCACACATATGACAGAGCCCTGAAGTCATCTATAATTGTGGGTGTCCTCTCAATTGTCTACCCAGCCTTCTCTCAAATGTTTCTACCGCTGGTACTTTAACCACTTGGTCTGGTCGGGTACCGACTTGTGACGGTCATATCAGGATGGGTACTAACTTCTGACAGTGCGCACTCATTGTGACTTTATAGTGCTGCCCTACTTAGAGACTAGGCCTACTGCTGGCACCATGACCTGATATCCCACTCAGTCACATTATCCTAACACTGAGCCAACCTGTCCTTGCCCTATCCTAATAAAGCCAAATACCTGGCTATGAAGCAAGACGTATGAATTGCTAAGTTATTGGTTTCACTCAATCAGGGTTCGAATCCCACAATCTACCAAAAGGGGAGACGGGCGCTCAACTCATCGACAACACCGTCTGGTCTGTGAAATAAATTTGGAAAGAGCAAATTTTAAACATGTACTGTTAAATTTTGTTCATGTCAGCCCCCCAAAATAATTTTCCAAGAGTCCGAAACTATGAGATGGTCAACCCAGATGAAAATAGGTAACACACTTTGGTGGCGCCTCTCGCGGTCAGTGTTGAACAACTGAAAACATTGGTCATATCATATATGACAAGATGTTCTCTGTGGTAGTCTGTGGTAGGTCACATCAACTACAGGTGTTGCAATAAAAAGGGCACGGCCCGTGGATTAAAGAAAATGCATAATGTTTCCCTTTTTGTCTTAAGGATGATTAGTCATCCTTTCAGTGCCAGATTTACCTTTAAGCTAAGATTCCTTATATGCGGTATGCGGTATGCGGCATGCGAATGCAAATGCGAATGCGGCAAAAAATCAAAAAGCATGTAAATGAATAGTGGTGCTTCCATATGTTCGAATGCGAATACAAACGCGAATGCGAATGTGAAATGGATCGACCCATGGACCGATTGGTGCGAATGCGAATGCGAATACAGTTGTGTTTGCCATAGAAAACAATACTAACTTTGATCTTCCTTCATAAATTTGGAGGAAAAACACCAGAAAATGTTATGGGTAACTTTGTTGGTGTGTTTGTTTAACTATCCCCCAGCACAAAAAGTAAACATCGGCTAATGGGGGTTGGCATATATCTATGCCGAATATACCACATTCGCATCCGCCTGCCGCATGCCGCATACCACGTAAATGAAATCTTAGCTTTAGGCTTGGCAGGCTGAATCATAAAGCTAAGATTCCATATACGCGGCATGCATCATGTGGTATGCGTCATGTGGCATGCACATCCGAATGTGGTGTGCCACATAGATACCCATGCCGACACCCAATAGCCGATGTCTACTTATCCTGAGTGTGGGGGGAGGGGGGTCGTTAGACATAAAAATAAAAAAACATCCATGCCATTTTTGGTGTTTTTTTGCTCCAAATTTGTGAAGGAAAGTAAAACTTACTGTTCTTTCCTATGGCAAATGCAGCAGCATTCGCATTCGCATTCCATTCGCATGATCGATCCATGGAGTGATTCACTTGCCACATTCACATTCGCATTCGGACATATGGAAGCACCACTGTTCATTTACATGCTTTTCGATGTGTTGTCGCATTCGCATTCGCATGACGCATATATGGAATCTTAGCTTTAGGCCTCAAAATCTAGGCGGGCTCTGGCCAAGGCGCATACTATTTTTGACGCTGTCATATGCCTATGGTAGGGGCCTCACAAGTGGAATAGCCGAGAGCCTCTCTTCATCTAACTCCGGTACTGCGTCCATTACATTATTTACATGAATAACATTATTTGAGAACAAAAAACACCAACGTCCATAAAAAAGGAAGGAGTGAAGCTAAACGAGCTACGTTCAATATTATAATATGCATCGTGTTCAATTCATAGGGAAATATAATTTTTTTAACAGAATGCGGACTAAATTTGAGGACATATTTATGATTATTTGTTTTTGCTGCAACAGGCATGCCCGTACCTCAGAGGTGAACACGTTCTCAGGCTGCTTCCTGAGGTAGTCGAGGTAGCTTCGCACATCCCCGTCAAAGTTAGCCTCATTTATCAACTGAAATGTGCAAGTGTTCTTGTATCTATGTGGTTATATAACTAGTGAAATGTACGGGGTTGTGGGCCTATTATTTATATCAACTGGACATAGTGTTCTTGTATCTATGTAGTTATATAACTAGTGAAAAGTACCTGGTTGTGGGCCTATTATTTATATCAACTGAAATGTACAAGTGTTCTTGTATCTATGTGGTTATATAACTAGTGAAATGTACGTGACTGTGAGCCTACTATTTCTATCAACTGAAATGTACAAGTGTTCTTGTATCTATGTAGTTATATAACTAGTGCAATGTATGTGGTTGTGGGCCTATTATTTCTATCAACTGAAATGTACAAGTGTTCTTGTATCTATGTAGTTATATAACTAGTGAAATGTATGTGGTTGTGGGCCTATTATTTCTATCAACTGGAGATAGTGTTCTTGTAATACAAGATATGGGTGCCAATTTTTTCCACAACCAAGCCCCCAAAAGTGGTCCAAAGCGAAATTTGGAAATTGGTGAAATTAAGGAAATTGTGATTTCGCGCATTTTTGAAGATGTATATCTTGAAATGTATCCACATCAGACCCCTGGATCTTGTTATTCTCATTGTATAGGCCATGGATTTGAAGAATAAAATACAGAAAGTCTGATAGGGTGGTTACTTTTAATTCTTGGGGCCATCAAAAATGCTATCTTTTTAGTTTTGGGTGGGACCAATTAAGTCACAACCTAAAAAAGTCCATATCTTCTTTAATATTAGAGCGATTTTCACAAATGAAGTGTCATTTTATTTCAAATTAAATATACTAACAGGTGAAATCCATTAAAGCAAACTCCAAACTATTTTTGAAAATCACTTGGGATACCTACTTGTATCTATGTAGTTATATAACTTGTGAAATATATGTGGTTGTGGGCCTATTATTTCTATCAACTGAAATGTACAAGTGTTCTTGTATCTAGGTAGTTATATAACTAGTGAAATTTACGTGATTGTGGGCCTATTATTTATATTAACTGAAATGTACAAGTGTTCTTATCTTGACAAATGTAGTTATATAACAAATGAAATGTACATTTGCCCCTATTATTCATATCAACTGAAATGTACAAGTATTCCTATTATTTCAATCCCTTAAAATGTACAAGAATTCCTACTTCTATCAACTAAAACACAAGTATTCTTACATGTATTAACTTATGTAACAAGTGAAATGTACAAGTATTCCTATTTGTATCAGCTGAAACAGTGTGAAATGCTCAAGTGTTATTAAGTCTATTTAGTTACCTAATAAGTTAAATGTTCAAGACTATGGTTCCTATTATTTCAATCAAGTGAAATGTACAACTGCTTATATAGATCTATGTAAGCTATATGTAACAAGTGAAATATACAACCGCTTATATAGATCTATGTAAGCTATATGGAACAAGTGAAATATACAACTGCTTATATAGATCTATGTAAGCTATATGTAACAAGTGAAATGTATGTGCGTTCCTATTATTTATATCAGATGAAATGTTCAAGTATTTCTATATACTGTAAAACCTTTCTAAATGCCCCCACCATGGGCCTGACATTAAGTGGTCCATTCAGGGAGGTCGTCGGTTTAGAGACTTAGAATATCCTTGCAATGGTATTGTTGGGTCCCAAATAAAGCGATCGATATAGGGGAGTGGTCGATATGTGGAGGGGTCGGCATAGAGAGGATTTACTGTACATACATGTACCAACTACGATGTGTAAGTGTTCCTGAATATAATGTGTGTGCTGTATAATTTATTATATGAGGATAAATGATGCATAGATCACCATGATATATGTTTGTCGGTGTGCCTGCAATACGTCTTGTATCATTCCCTGCAGTCTATCCACTATCCTAACGGAAATGTGCAATGTTTATGTTTGTGTTTATGCGTCAAGTAACAAGAGAAGAGTAAAGCTTGTTTTATTTAATGACGCCTCTAGAGCACATTGCTTTCTGTGTCTTATCATCGGCTATTGGACGACAAATATATGATCATTCTGACATATATCTTTGGAGGAAACCTGCTGCCATTATCTATGCTACTCTGTGAAAGCACGCACACATTTATGATCATATTCAGACTGAATGCACATAAAATAAAACAATCACACTTTATTTCAGAGGCATGACAAAAACTAATCAAAATGTACGTTCATATTCAGACTGAACGCACATAAAATAAGACAATCCCACTTTACTTCAGAGGCACGACAAAAACAAATCCATGAAATTCTTTAACTTTAAATAGACGCGCATCCATGTGTCTGCACTCGTGCAGTGCACGTCTATTGGGACATATAGGGCATGTGAAAATAAAAAAGCCGGATACATCCAGCAGCCCTCACCTGTTTAATTTGCTGACTTATTCTCTCCACTTCCTTGATGCCCAAGTCGTAAATCTGCTGTGGGGTGTAGTCGAGCGACAAGTGCCATCTAAGACACTCTCGGTAATACTCACGACCTCCTGGCAATGCGAATACCCCTCCAAGTTTCCGCGCTTTGGGCCTGTACTTCTGTAAAATGGAGATAAAATTAGCTGCATGCCAGACTCAGAGGCCGAGCCAGACAAATGGAGCTGTTTGCTAAAGTTGAATAATTAAATATGCGAATAAGAGATATTAAATATGCCCTTTTTATTTTGTATTTAAATTTAAAAAAATTTATTGAGGGCAAAAGAAAGCTAATACATGGAATTTTAGGTGTTCAAGACAGCTATCGTTCATGGAGAGTAAAGCTTGTTTTATTTAACGACACCTCTAGAGAACATTGATTTTCATGTCATCGGCTATTGGACATCAAACATATGGTCATTCTGAGATATTTCTTTGGAGGAAACCTGCAACCACCACATAGGCTACTCTTTCCGACAAGCAGCAAGGGGTCTTTTATATGCACTTTCCCACAGATAGGACAGCACATACCACAGCCTTTGATGAACCAGTTCCGGACCACTAGTTGGAATGGAAAATAGCCCAAACTGCAAATTGATCCACTGAGAAGGATCGATCCGATGACCCACACCTTCACAGGTGGACACTCTACCGCCTGAGCTATGTCCCGGCCCCCCTCGTTCATGGAGGTGATAAACTAAGTGTTTAGAGCCTGAGTCCCACAAGCTCAACCCTTCCGAATATGGAAACCCATCTTGACTGTAGGGCTGGGTGGGTGGCAAATTAAATAGGACCGCTTGACCACGCGGGGTCGAGTCAGAATGTCTATGTAATGTCCGTCCGAATGTCTATGTAAAGTAATTGACTACAGAGGGTACCAGGTTCGCTTAGTCAGGTAGTACTCTCGCCATGCTGCAATTGTGCATGTTGTTTTTTGTTGTTGTGATGGGTGTATTTATGCTGCCCATAACGGTTAAGTCTAATGACTTGTTTTCGCCACTGGACAGTAATAGTCTTGTGACTCCCCTTCTTTTTATCACTTTCAGTTGTTGTGTCGCTAACTACTGCATGCATTCTTTCTCTGTTTGTAAGCATTCTCCCACATCCCCCAAAGTTCGATGAGTTTGTTCATTCTACAATAAGATATTTGCTTGGTTACCAATAGTTAAATTCTCTGAATGTCTTCACCTTGTTGTGTTAGTGGTGATTAGGTTTTGGTTTTAAGTTTAAAGTTTGCCTTTTGTATGTAAAACTTTGCTTTAATTATCAGTGTATTTTCTATTTATTTATCTATCTTTGTTTTTCTTTTTTAATTCATTTTATTTGTTGTCATTAGTCTAGCAGTGCATTTAGCTCTCTTTTGATTAATGTTTTATATGTTTCTATTGCCCCTGTACTTCTTTCTTCTACTCCCAGTGTATTCAAATCCCTTCCCTTCGTGTACTCGGTACTCCTCTCATATGATCTGTTTTTGGCTGTGTTTATTATCAGTTTGGGGGCCATCACTACCTCTTGTTGCCTTTTTGGTTACATGCACCCTCAAAGGCTTCCTTGTCTCCCTGAATGCTGCTATTTTGAGATGTGCTTTTCTCCTGTCATTTAGTGTGTTGACTTTTGCTTTCCTATGGAGATCATCAGTTGGGTGTCTATGTTCCACCTTCAGACATATCTTAAGTGCGCTATTTTGTAGTCTTTGTAGTTTATCCAACATATTTTAGTTACCCCCCATATATATTACATCCCCATAGTCAAAGTATGGTAGTATCATACTGTTATAGATTTGTAGTTAGGTATTTTTTGGTATTCGCTAATATCCAGATTTTGTGGTTTGCTTTCTTGATAAATTCTTTTATGCTGTCATTGTAGTTTAGGTTCCTATCAAGATTCATCCCTAGATATTTGTAGTCGGTCTGATAATCAAGAACATTTCCTTCCAAAATTATTGGCTCCTCATTGCCATAGTTGTTTTTCACCCTGCCAAACACTAGGACCTTCAACTTCTTGTGGCTTATGGAAATCTTGTTGGAGTTACACCAGTTATCTAAAGCTACTAGTTTCTCATTTAGCTTATCTCTGTTCTCTTTTCTACTATTGCTTGTTGTGTATATGACAGTATCAAAAGCATATAGTTGGAATTTGATCCCCTAAGGATTTCTCCAGATCATTGATGTAAATGATGAAGAGGAGTGGGCCTAATACTGAACCTTGAGGGACTCCACCGGTTACCTGTATACTTCCTGATGTTACCAGGTAATATGTCCAATTCGATAACTTTGAGTTTCAGCTTCATCTTTTAGATCACAAAATTAAAGTCACATAGTCCAGTAGTTTTGAGTTTCTGTATATATTTTGTTTAAATAAATATATTAGTTTGATCACTATAAGTTAACTTAGCTTGGTTTGAGGTTATTATGATGGAATATAAATTGCTGACTCATCAATTTTTACTTAAGGAAAAGGTATAGAGAGACACCTCCTGAGTGGATTCGGTGTCAGTGGGAAACTGACACTCAGACAAGTTTTTGTTGTTTTTGTTGCTGTTGTTGGTATGCGGTATGTGGGTAATGCAGTACCCCGGATACCTTAGGTGCTAAAATACCACAGGGAGTTTGACACCCCTGCCTTGCAAAGTTGTATACCACTGCCTTGTGGTACAAGTTCTGGTTCTTGATAGAATCAAAGGCTAAGGGAGCAAACCCTAACAGAAAACCATGTTACCGTGGCAGCATTAAGGGCGGTGATGAATGGAACTCCCAACATCTCCCGACCATCCACTGCAGGGACAAATAGTTTGCGCCTGTCTTGACATGTTCTTGCCGGTGTGAGACCTCTATTTGCTCCCTGAGAGAGTGCCGCTAGTAACTTGCAAAAGCCAGCAGCACTTCAACCCTTTGTAAGCAGCTTTTATGAAATGTACAACCGCACAAAGTGGCGGTTAAGTAATGAAGGTGGTCTTTGTCGCGTTGCGACTGACAGCATGATGATGATGATGTTGTTGGTACATTAGTTGTTTAAGCAGGGGAAATTTAAGTCGCAGACGACTGGTCTTCCTCATTCCACTGCTCCTTTCCCTATCCTAGTAATGGCGAGCGTCTGACTAGGAAGTGACAAGTATCAATTTTTAAGTCATTGGTTTGACTCGACCGGGATTCGAACCCACGATCTACCGACACGGGAGACGGACGCTCTAACTCATTTGGCCATCCCGTTTGGCTGACAGAATGTTATTTAGTAGAATACGTGTTGTGTGGTGTTGTGTGCTGTTGTGTGGTGTGGTGTGGGTTGTATGGTGGTGTGTGGTGGTGTGTGGTGTTGTGTTGTGTGGTGTTGTGTTGTGTGGTGTTGTGTGGTGTTGTGTGGTGTTATGTTGTGTTGTGTTTTTTTTTTTTGTTTTGTTAGTTTTGTAGTTGTTGTTTTTGTTACATGGTGTTGTTGTTTGTCGTTGTTTGTTGTTGTTGTTGGTGTTTGTTGTTGTTTGTTGTTGTTTGTTGTTGTGTGTTGGTGTGTGTTGTTGTTTGTTGTTGTTTGTTGTTGTTTGTTGTTGGTGTGTGTTGTTGTCTGGTGTTGTGTGTTGTTGTGTGTTGTTGTTTGTTGGTGTGTGTTGTTGTTTGTTGTTGTTTGTTGTTGTTGTTTGTTGTTGTTTGTTGTTAGTATTTTGCTTTTACACCCAACACCACTCAAGTTCTGCTTGAATGATAAGATGTCATGGCCTTGCGTCAACATTGTCTTAGCTTAAAGAACATGCAAAACCTCTTTGACAATGTAAAGCATAAATAAATCTCAGAGTTCCGAAAACCAACTGGCCTGTATCGCCTAGTGTAAGTTTGGCCTATTCTTTGTGAGCTAGATTTTACTGTCAGTTTACACAAATCTAAACACTTCAAGAATGCATCAGGGTTTTGCTATCATTTGACACAGATCCGACCATTTCAAAATGTTGTGTACATTTTTGTGATTGAGAAGGCTGACAAAATAGATGCCACAAGCTTTTTTCCAGAGAATATGGAATGTCCCTTGTTGCCAACACAACGTTAAACTCTGAATTCAAATTAGACAATGAATGAATCAGATAATAAATCAGATAATGAATAAATTATCATGTTTTGAAGACAAAGAATATAAATTAGTTAATGAACAAATTATCTGATTAGGGATGATGGATTTAAATTAGATACTGAATAAATTATCATGTTATTGAAGACAACGGCTCTAAATAAGATAATGAATAAATTATCACATTATTGAAGGCAACAAATCTAAATTAGAAAATAAATAAATTGATTGACCTCATTATAAATTGCTATCAAAAGGAAGTATAAAAATGTACACATAACAATGACTATCATAATTAATTCATAGAATTTGCCACCTGAGCACGTCACTGTTTGATATTTCCATTGTACGTTTATTGTTTGCTTCACCATGTCACGTGTCTCATTCCATTTCACATATTGTTCACTCATAACTTGCTCATCTCATTGGCATGACCTCATATCGGTTGCTTCTCTTGGTAGAGTTTTGGAAAACAATTCTGAGATGAATATATTAAATTGATTGCTATAATCTATTCTTTTTTTTTTAGTTTCTTTTGGTAAGTATGTTTATTCTGCTGAATAAGTCTTTTGTCAGTGCCGAAGCACTGGTTTTCCAGCCATTTTTAAATTCAGGGTTATCTACGTTTGAAGTAAGTTTGATTTTAAATACCTACGTTTTGAGATATTTGAGATTAAGACATCTAAGATTAGTTTCACGAAGCACGCCAAAACTCTGACATCATAGGCTTCAGCAATAAGAGGTTCTATTAAAATGCCTTCTATGTGGCAACAAATGCTTAATAAGTGCATCAATATCTAAGTTAGATATGTAGAATCAAACCTAAATAATTGCTTTGGCTTTGTAAATTTGATGCTTCATTGGACTATGCAGCTTTAATCATTTGGTGCCACATAATGAGGCAGAGTGAATCACTTTAATAGATCATGTTACTGCTGAACCTTATGATGTCAGAGTTTTGCCGTGCTTGCCCTAATTAATTTAGCATTCTTTTTTTTGGAGTTTCTTTTGGTAAGTGTGTTTATTCTGCTGAATAAGTCTTTTGTCAGTGTCGAAGCACTGGTCTTCCAGCCATTTTTCAATTCAGGGTTATTTACACAACAACTATATAGAATCATCATGCTGTCGGTCGCGATGCGACAAAGACTGCTTTCATTACTTGACTGCTGCTCTCCATTTGGCTCGGTTGTACATTTCATGAAAGCTGCCTGCAAAAGTGTTGAAGTGCTGCTGGCTTTTGCAAGTTACCAGCGGCACTCTCTCCAGGAGCAAATAGAGGTTTCACACTGGTAAGAACATGTCAAGACAGGCGCAAAACTATTTGCCACTGCAGTGGCTGGTCGGGAGATGTTGGGAGTTTCATACATCAACCGCCCTTAATGCTGCCACAATGACATGGTTTTCTGTTTAGGGTTTGCTCCCTTAAGCTTCGGTTCTGTCAAGAACCTGTACCACAAGGCAGTGGTTTACAACTCTGCAGGGCAGGGGCGTCAAACTCCCTGAGGTATTGCAATACCTGCAATACCTGCATACCCATATAGAATAAGGTATAGCCAAAAGATCCATAGCAATATGGTAACAGTAGTGTCATATAACTAGATCAATATTAGTCAGATCAATGTGAGTATTTAGAATGTAAGCAGAAGTTATCTTCTCTATTCAGTTGGTAAAGTTGTAGTAAGTTTTAATGTTCAGTTGCAGTTAGGCAAGCGGTATATAAATGTCAGTTTGTTAGAAATATTCTAGTGTAACTCTAGTGTAGTTAGTTATGGGAGTTTATGAATTATGTTGGTAGGGTGGGGTTGTAAATAACCCCACTTCAAATATCTCAAAAGTTAGTCATTTAAAATAAAAGTTACCTCAAAGTAAATTAAAGTACATCATAACAATCAATTTATTATGGTTATCTCATAAAAATTGTGTATGTTATTCGTAACATGGGTAATTTTGGGCGGAGGCGCGGGTACCTCACCGTCCGGCTAACTTGAGCATCATTGGCGCCATCTGCCAACAACCCACAGACTAAAGCTGTCGCTGCGCATGGGATGCTGGAGCCACCTTGTGGAAAAAAAAACAACAAGCACACAGGCCTTAGAGACCCGGCTGCAGCATTGCTGCCAAAACCTGGTCACATGCCCAAGATTCAAACTCAAACCCCCCTCCACTCCGCGCTTCTACTACTGCTCCCGATCGACACGGACTGCCTCCACACTTTCTTCACCCACCCACCCACACCTAAAATAAGGTACGAGGGCGGGGTTGAGGGTTCGAGCCCGGCCCATCAGAAAAAAAGGACACTGCAAAACATTACTCTTGGGGGGGGGGGAAGTGATCCGGAAGTGACCAATTGACCTGAAATAACCTGTGAATGATTGACCTGAAATGACATGTGAATGATACCAAATGTTTTTATGCTCAATAAAGACCGATTTAACCCGCCTCCGCCTTCGTAAATTACAGAAGCTCAAAACCATCGGACTATGCAGCTTTAACCGTCCTCGTAGGCAACACAAAAGACTGAAAGATAACTCTATTTAAGACAGATTTAAATCACTTAGAAATACTTTTCTGGTGAATAAATTGCCACAGTATATATATATATATATATATATATATATATATTATATATTATATATGTATATATATATATATATATATATGAAGCGTTCAGGTGTAGAACCCCGTAAACGCCAATCCAACAATTAAGATAAATGTCATATTCAAACCTTCAAAAAGGAAATTCTTTTTTATATTCTTAATTTTTATTTCAATGCTCCATAACCAGGTGATCACAAGAAAAGTGGAATTAGTGAGAATTTCAATTATTTTCAGGTCACAATCTTGTATTTAAAGTCCATTTTTGGATTGGCGTTTACGTGGATTTGCACCTGAAATCTTCATATATATATATCTTGTTTTTGCGGTAAAGCTTTATTTTTCTTGAAGATTTATACTGCCTATCATGGATAAGCCTGAATAGACTTGTTTTAACCATTAGACAGTTGGTCGATAGAAAGCCTGATACTTCACTTTCACCAAACCGAGGGATTTTTAACCTACCACACTAACGTAGACATGCCATGAGAGTTACTGGCCTTTGATGACGCTGTAAGTTATACAGAGCAGTGGAAATTGGCAGAGGTGATGGCGGTAAGGTACTTACCTCGTTTATGAAATCATTATACTTTGCCACTGCTGGCAAAATTGTTTCTTTAATGATGACAGCAACCTCCTTCTGCAAATGAGCTGCACTAGAATTTTAACAACAAAACAACAATTAGGCCACACACAAAATTACAATTAGGCAAAAACAAAATTTACAATCAGGCCAACAAAAATTAGAATTAGGCCCACACAAAAATTACAATTAGGCAAAACCTAAAATTACAATTAAGCAAAAACTAAAATTACAATTAGGCCAACCAAAATTACAATTAGGCAAAAACTAAAATTACAATTAGGCAAAAGAGAAAATTGGTATGTTTCTTAAAGCTGTACGTACTATCAACATCTAAGGTCATATCAGGACGGGGAGAAAACTGGTGATCGTCTCCGCCCGTGCCTGAAAAATCGCCTGCCCCATATATATATTTGTGCTAAGCTGTTAAAAATGAGTCGGGCCAGCAGCAATTGAACATTTGTAAGTCTTAGATATCATTACACAACTGTATGGATGCCTTAAATGTTGGGAGGCCTCAAACATATGTCAAAAGTAGGATATTTGATTTCCAAAATTGAAATTTATTAGAGGGGTATGACATAAAATACTAAAAAAAGATTTAAAAAATAAACCGCCCGACCCTGATTTGTGTGATCAAAAGGACGACCACCAACTTAATTTTTTTTTATTTGGCCTTAGTATGTGTAGAATGGATTAAACGACTGTTACTTCTGGTGGGTTTCCCTGTGGGGCAGCACTATAGAAGTCGCCATTTGTGCATGCTGTTACAAGTCGGCACCTGTCCTGATATGACCTGTGCGCACTCGTGGCGACTTTATAGTGCTGCCCCATTGGGAAATCAGGCCACCGGCACCATGACCCGATATCCCACTCAGTCACATTATCCTGACACTGAGCTAACCAGTCATTGCGCTATCCTATTAATTCCGAGCGCCTGTTTAGGAAGCAATTTTATATGACTCGACCGAGAATCAAACTCCCGATCTCTCGCACGTGAGGCCGAAGCTCTACCGATTCGGCCACCGCGCCCGGTTTATAGCTGTGTGTGCCCATGACAAAAAGGGTCGGGTTACTGGATATTAACATGTATTCTTTATTCGCGATATCTTGATAAAATATTCAAATGGTAGAAAAGTAACTGGATTTGACTTAGAACTACGAGGAAGAGCCAAGGGAGAATGTACTGGGCCTGAACATACCAAACCCTATTTATTGGATTGGACTTTAAACAAATAACCCATTGTGTAAGATCAAGCTGGGAAGGGATATAAAATAATTAAAAATGTTATAAGGCATAATCAAAGTGCTTCAAATTCATTATTAGTCAAGCAAAGTTGTGTGATGCTCTGAGGCTGGTTTTCCATCATGTGGCAATACAGTTATTTACAATAAACACAAGTATTCTTATATATACAGTAAAACCGACTTTAAATTGTCTATTTAGGGAGGTGGTCGGATTAGAGAGTTAGAATATCCTTACAATGGTATTGTTGGGACCCAACTAAAGCGATCGATATAGCGGAGTGGTCGATCTGTGGAGGGGTCGGTATAGAGAGGTTTTACTGTTTATATATATATATGGAGTTATGCAACATGAAGGGGGGAAGAGAACAAGGAGCACAATGGAAGAGGTGGGAAGACAACATCGGGGAATGGACAGGCCTGGAGTTCGGCAAGTCCCAGAGGGCGGTGGAGAACAGGAGAAAACTTGAGAAAACAGGTTGCAAAGTCATCTGTGGTGTCGCAACGACCCTCGTGGTTAAGGGATTGATGATGATGAAATAATTCCCCGAGGAAAGATCATTTCAAGATATTCAATCTATGACTAAATGCAATCATGATAATTATGAATGAATACAATTGTGTTGGTCTTGTTACTGTTCCTTTAATGAAAGATGAATTGAGGCTAGGAGGGAAGTGGTTTAATTATGTTTTTATTCCTGTTCACCTACTTTGTTATGTCCTTCATTCTCTTGAAGGGCTCCAGGAAGAATGTGTCATTAGGTTTGCTTAGAAATTGTTCAAACATATCAGCAACAATTTCCTGCAATTAGAAGTAAACATAATTAATCTGTATGTAATGATGAAGGCAATACAAATATAATCATATATATGTCATTGTTGTTTGTCGTTGTTTGTTCTTGTTTGTTGTTGTGTATTGTTGTTTGTTGGTGTGTTGTTTGATGTTTTTATTGCTGTTTCTTGTTTGTCGATGCCCGTTATTGGTTGTTGTTGTTTGTTGTTGTTTGCTGTGATTTGGTGTCTGCTTGTGTTTGTTATCACTCTTTGTTGTTGTTTGTTGATGTTTGTTGATGTGTGTTGATGTTTATTGATGTGTGTTGTTGTTTGTTGATGTGTGTTGATGTTTGTTGATGTTTGTTGATGGTTCTTTATGTTTGTTGATGGTTGTTGATGTTTGTTGATGTTTGTTGATGTTTGTTGATGTTTGTTGATGTTTGTTGATGTGTGTTGATGTTTGTTGGTGAGTGTTCATGTTTGTGGATGTTTATTGATGTTTGTTGATGTTTGGTGTGGGTGTTGTGTGGTGTTGTGTGGTGTTGTGTGGTGTTGGGTGGTGTTGTGTGGTGTTGGGTGGTGTTGTGTGGTGTTGGGTGGTGTTGTATGGTGTGGTGTTGGGTGGTGTTGGGTGGTGTTGGGTTGTGGTGTTGGGTGGTGTTGTATGGTGTGGTGTTGGGTGGTGTTGGGTGGTGTTGGGTGGTGTTGAGTGGTGTTGCTTTTGTGAGTTTTGTAGTTGTTGTTTGTTGTTGTATGATGTTTTTGTTTGTTGTTGTTGTTTTTTGTTGTTTGTTGGTGTTGTTTGTTGTTGTTTGTTGGTATTTGTTGTTTTGGTTTGTTATGATTATTTTGCTTTTACACCCAATAACCGATAATATAAATCAATGTGCTCTAAGGACTTTGTATAATAAAACAAGCTTTCGTTTTTTTAAATTATTTTGCTGTTGTTATTTTATTGCTTTGTTGTTGTTGTGTTGTTGGTGTGTTGTAGTGTTATTTTTCTGTTTTGTTACTGCTTAGTTTTTGTTTATTGTTTTTGGTTTGAATTACAATTGTTGTTTTTGCCTATTTATGCACCCCATATACCAAGTTCAGTCCATTGCTTCCCCTTGTTTTGACACTTTCACTTGTGGAAATCTATCTACAGCACGCATTCCAAAAGCAATTTCTCTGAAGCACATCCAATAAATATTTTACAGCGATTACTTAGCTCAAACAAAAAAAGAATTGGTGATCGTCCACGCCCGTGCCTGAAAAATCGCCCGCCCCTGAATTTCTTATATTTTTTATTCTTTCTAAAACTGTTAGAAATGCACCGGGTAAGCAGCAATTCAATTTTTGTATCAGTTTTTACGTCATTGGTTTGACTCAGCCAAAGTTTGAACACAGGAATTTGAATCACATGACTTACCAGAATGGGAGGCGGATGCTCAACTTATTCGGCCATTGCACCTGGTTATGTATTACGTCAACATCATATGTCCGAAAAATAAAAATAAAAACTGCCCATCCGACCCTGATTTTTATTTCACAAGGACAATCACTGTAGTGTATGTATCAACCACCCGGACACCTTGAATCTCGTTTACCAATCCTTTATTTCCTGGAGTATCACATGGGGTCCTGTTGTCATGTGCACCTAGCCGGTGTAGCCCTGCTCACATTGCTGGCCTTGTTACGTGCATAAACATATACAACATCTCTCTTTCCACCTTTCTTTTTTTTTGTTTAATAACAACAAAAAATTAAACTCAATATGAACACCAACAAACCCCCCAAAAAACATCAACCTCCACCCAAACAACATTTAGCTAACATAGTAGATACAAATATAGCAATAGAAGAACAGAGAGTCACAATCATCATAACATCCACCCTACGTTATATCAACTGATAATCTGTTTCGATTTCTGGAAATCTCACATTATATCTATACATGTCTGTCTATCACATGTTGCAATTTTCATCATTACTTTTGACATTCTTATTTTACAACAATATCTGATGACTCTCTGATGCATTTCTTGCCATTGTCTATATTACCATTTCTTTCGGCTTGTAATCTGTTAATACCCTAGCCTGTCTAGTGGGCATACTGTTCTGCCGAACCTTGAGATGTACTGTTCATTATTATTATTTTCGGTGTTTTGTAATCATCGATCAGCTGACTCTGTTTCTTTTGATTGGTTTCTGTGTTTGTCGGTGTGAGTATTACATGTCTTCGGTTTCTTGTTATGTGACGTCCCTCTGTATTTTCGATTGTGTATTTACGGTGTTTGGTCTGGCTAGCGTCCATAATGGTACCCTTTGCCCATTTGCGTTCACATGTTACATATTGGACGTGGTCATTTTGTCTTAATTGTTTATGAGTATGTCTCGTATTCTTGTAGTGATCTCATTTTTGCTTTTCTTGCCTTGCTTGGATTTGCTTTTTTCTGTTTGTCACTACTTTAGGTTTTACATGTTTGTCTAATGTGGGTATTTTCGATCTTAGTTTTCGACTCATGAATAATTGTGTGGGAGACCCTCCTAATTCACTGATCATCATGTTGCGATATGCAAATAATACTATGTTGATGTCTGTGTTGTCCTTAATTGCCTTCTTTAACAGGCTTTGACTGTTTGAACGTATCATTCTGTTTGCCTGTTACTGCATGGGTAGTGTGGGCTTGAGAACGTAGTTTTAAAACCGTATTTCCTTGCAAATTGTTTATAATCTGCACTACTGAATTGTGGTCCATTGTCAGACACAATTTCTATGGGTATCCCGTATCTTCCAAACATTTCTTTGAGTACATTCATTATGGCTGCGCTCAATGTTGATCTTAGTTTGACACGTTTCGGAAATTTTGAGAAGTAGTCTATAATTACTAGGTATTCGGTGCTGTTGTATTGGAATAGATCAATTCCGATTTTTGCATACGGTACTGTCGGAATATTGTGTGATATCATTGGTTCAATTTGTGGGATGCTTCTTTCAGGTTGGCATATTTTGCATCATGTTATTTTATCTTCAATCTGTTTTGCTATACCGGGCTTGTATACATAGTCTCTGGCCACTTGCTTGCATTTAATTATCCCGAGATGTGATTCATGTATTTTGTTGAGAATGTCTTTTTGCATTGACTTCTGGATGATGATTCGATCTCCTTTTAGTAGTATGTTATTTTGTATTGTGATTTCCTCACAGTGTGTGTGATAGGGTTTTAACTCAGGCCTTATTAATTTAGTGTTGCGTGGCCAACCTTCTTTTGTTACTTTCGCTAGCTTCTGTAGTGTCTGGTCATTTATAGTTTCTTGTGTGATTTGGTCTAGGTCATCACTGACAAACCCAACTGCTGCGACTGTGATGGTAATGTTGAACAGATCACTAGGCTCTATTTTGGATGAGTGGGCGCATGACAGCGCATCTGAAAAAAACATATTCACACCTTTTTTATGAATCACGGTTAGATTATAATTTTGTAAACGCATGCGCATGCATTGCATTCGGG
This sequence comes from Branchipolynoe longqiensis, assembly GCA_030323885.1. NCBI lineage: Eukaryota > Metazoa > Annelida > Polychaeta > Phyllodocida > Polynoidae > Branchipolynoe > Branchipolynoe longqiensis. The sequence continues at coordinate 7,287,645 of CM059190.1, forward strand.
CTAACAAGCTGCTCATTGGTTTGAGCATGATGTTTACTAGTGGTTTATGATCGGTTTTGACTGTAATTTCCTTCCCGAAAATATATTCATGGAACTTTTTACAGCCGAAACAGATCACGAGTAACTCTTTTTTGATTACTGCATATTTAGCCTGGGTTGTCTCTAGTGCTTTGGATGCCATTGCTATTGGTCTTTGGTTCTGAAACAAATTGCCCCTAGCCCTGACTGTGAGGCATCGACTTCTAGTACAATTGGTTTTGTTACATCGTAATATGTTAATACAGGTGCTTTTATTAACAATGCTTTCAGTTCGATGAATGCCTTTTCTTGCGCCAACGCCATGCCATGCCTTTGGTTAGGATTACTCTTAGTGGTTATGCGACTACCGATAAATTCGGTATGAATTTGCTGACGTAGTTCATCATGCCTAAAAACCTCTGAACTGCCACTTTGTCATTGGGGGTTGGCATGTCAAGAATGGCTCTAACTCTGTCAGGGTTGGGTCCGTCTTTCCTTAATATGTGATCCACATAATCAACCAATGTCTTACAGATGTTTGATTTCTTAGGATTTAATTTTAGATCCACCTGGCGTTCCCTCTCTAACACTGTCTGCAACCGTTTGTTATGCTGTTCTAAGGTCGATCCAAATACTAAAATGTCATCCGCTATGAGTTCTACGCCCTTTATATCTCTGAATATCTCCTTCATCTCTTGGATAAATAAAATAATATGATTCTATAGCCCTTAGTGTTCTGGTATGCCATTAAGCATTTATTCATTAATTGGATAATATATCCCCGGCTGTTTGTATCCCGAATGGGAGCCGGGTGTACCGCTACTGCCCCCAGGGGCTATTGAAGGTACAGAGGAGGGAGCTTTCCTCATCCAACTGTATCTGCCAATATCTGCTGTTGGTGTCCAGTACTGAGAAATACTTGGGCCCGGCTGTTTTGGCCACAACCTGCTTCACAGTTTTGTTGGGATATGGGCTGTGGAGAATTGCCTGATTTAATTTTTTCGGGTCCAGACATATTCTGATCTTCCCCGGTTTTCGCACTACAGTTATTGAACTCACCCACAGTGTGGGATCAATTTGTGGAACAATTACTCCGATGCTGACCACTTGATCTAATTCTTTTTTTACTTCTTATGCAACCGCATGAGGTATTCTGCGAGGTGGATATATGACAGGGTTTATTTCAGGATTTATGTGTATTTTGGCATTAACTTTTATTTTTCTCAAACCTTGAAATACATCTGTGAATTTATTTACCATTTCAGCTGCCTTGGTTGCATGTCAACCTACGGAGTCCACACGGTTGATTAATTTCAGGCGGACACATGCCTTCTTTCCCAAGATGGCGCAACCGGTGTTCATCACTTGGAAACGGATTGTCTGTCCACCTTTCGGCAGCTCTACTTCACCCTCCGGGTGTAGTCGCTGATCGCCTATCGCATGGAAGATTTGAATTGGTACAATGTTGGCTTCCGAGCCCGTATCGAGCTTGAACCTGACTTTCGTTTGCCCGACACGTATGTTCTTGTACCATAGCTCCTCTGAATCACTGTCTTCCTCTTCATCCATTGCACTGATGAAAAGGTCCGGATCCTCGTCGTCCTCCTCTGAGTCGGCTAGCTCCCATTCCTCTCTGCTGCCGCTTCGGCCCATTCCAATGATGTTCACCAGCGCATTACTCCATCTTCTCCCTCTACACACCTTGACAAAATGGCCCATTTTCCCACACCCGTCACACTTCTGGTCCTTGGGTGAGCAGTTTGCATGCCCATGCATGTATCCACATCGCGGGCAGTTCACACACATGGTGTTGTAGCTGCTTGATTGGGTGCAGCACCAAGGTGTTACCGGTGATGTTGGTGGGCGTGTCCGGCGCCTGTCATGCTTGTTAATGGCGTCCACTTCGTCATCATGATGCGTGTCCAATTGCGTGGTGTTGTTTGTACTCACTTACTCTGCACATTTCCAGGCATTTGTCCACAGTCAATTTCGGGGTTTGGGGCAGTTTATCCCGTAGTTCTTTGTCCTTTACACTACTAACGAGCCTGTCTCTCAACACAGAGTTTTCCACAGCTCTGTACTCACAAAATGCAATTTTATGTCGTAATTCCCTGATGTAGGTGTCCATGGACTGATACTTCTGGTTAAATGTATTGAATTGATACCGCACCACAGTCTCGTTCAACTTACTTTCACAGTATTCCCGAAATACCTCTATTAGAGGCAGAATCTTCTCGCGGTCCGACTGTTCAATTGAAAGCATTGGGAACACCTTCTGAGCTTCTGCACCGGCGACATGTAAAAACATGAAACATTGTGTCTTTTCAGGTTTGCTTGTTATTCCTGCTGCACCAACAAATATTTCATATGCTGTTATCCAACTCCGCCAATTTACAGCCAAGTTTCCTTCCATGTTCAGTCCCTTTGGTGGTTTTAGCCCAGCTGGCGTAGCTGGTACCATTTCTTGTCCATTCCGATATCTGAGACCATGTATTGTATGTATCAACCACCCGAACACCTTGAATCTCGTGTAACGACCCTTTATTACCTCGAGTATCACATGGGTTCCTGTTGTGATGTGACCTTAGCCGGTGTAGTCCTGCTCACATTCCTGGCATTGTTACATAGATATACATATACAACAATCACCAAGTTTTTTTTTATTAGGCCTTATTAACATTGGTAATTTAAATGATATTGATTTGATATGAATTGCGTTTTCAAAATCTCATCAATTCTCCAAAAACACAAATGACGATATCTGGGAGACGGGAAGGAATTCTGAGATGTGTCGAGTAGCAGTAGGGAACAGGTGGTTGGTTGTTAGAGTTTTACATCCCAGCAACATCTAAGGTCATATCAGGAGGGGTACCGACTTGTGATAGTGAGCACTCATGGCGACTTTATAGTGCTGCCCCAGTGGGTGACCAGGCCACCAGCACCATAACCCAATATCCCACTCAGTCACATTATCTTGACACTGAGCCAACCAGTCCTTGCCCTATCCTAATAACGGCGAGCGCCTGGCTAGGAAGCAACACATATAAAGTTTTAAATCATTGGTTTGACTCGACCAGGGTTCAAAACCTGAAAACCCATGGGTTTGAATCACACAATCTCCCAAAACAGGAGATGGACGCTTGACTATTTCGGTCATCCCATCTGGTAGCAGTAGTGAACATGTTTAATACGCAGGCTACTATTGGCTGGCTACTTACAAAACTGCCCAACGAGCGGTACGTCTCATTCGCTATTGCAATTTCCAGGAGCTTCTGCTTCTGGACTAGCTAGAAAATAAAACAAAATAAACAATAGAACACAAACTCACCATCAACGTCACAGGCATCCATGTATCCCCATCTGATGCCCCGGTCACATAGACGTTAGTGGATGCAGTTGAACATAGGTGAACATAGTGGAGGCTAACGTGGGTCAAAGGTGGTGTAAGTATGTTAAACTACTTTGAAATACGTTAAGGTACGGCAGGTTTTCCCATGGATGCCGGTACGTTCAACTACGTTCAACTATGTTCAACTATGTTAGCCTCCACTATGTTCACCTACAACCACTAACGGTTATGTGACCAGGGCTTCGTCCAAGTATGCTAGAGTATGCTAGAGAATGCTAGAGTATGCTAGAGTATGCTAGAGTATGCTAGAGTATGCTAGAGTATGCTGGATTATGCTAGAGTATGCAAGAGTATGCTAGAGTATGTTAGCATCACGGATGCAAATTCAGCCTCCAACATAGCGCTCTTTTGAACATGTCCAAAGATTAAATCGGAACTCAGGGCCCACCCATGTTATTACCAGGTTAGCATGATGGAGAAGTAAGGATGTTGCTACGTTCAACTATGTGCAACTACATTCAACTACATTCAACTATGTTCAACTAGGTTCACCTAGGTTCAACTAGGTTCAACTAGGTTCAACTACATTCAGCTACGTTCAACTACGTTCAACTATGTTCAACTACATTCAACTATGTTCAACTACGTTCAACCACGTTCAACTACGTTCAACTACTTTCAACTACGTTCAACTACGTTAGCCTCCACTTCATTGAACTATGTCCACTAATGTGTATGTGACCGGGCCTTAACAGACCAGGGCCGTGTTCAGGGTACGTCTCCGAGTCGACTCCGAGACGTCTTTGGCTTATTTCCATTCAGGGTATACCTCTGAGTCATCTGGAGACGTCTCCCATTTCAGAGTAGAGACAAAAAGTGCCTGAAAAATGGCCGCCATATTCAAGGGTTTCAGACAATCAGACCTCTTCTTTTCGATTGCAAATAGGGGGCAGCCATTTGTGAGGCGACCGACTGACTGCTTTTGCCATTCAGACTAGCATGACGTCAGGAATTTCTCTGAGACGACTTGGAGGCATACCCTGAACTCAGCCCTGGTCACGTATTCTATTCACAAAGGCACAACACAGTTTGAATAATGATCGTAAGAGTTCAGGTGCAAAACCCTGTGAACGCGAATCCAAAAAGTGTGACAAACATTGGAATAGAACCTTCAAAAAGTTAATTTATTGATATTGGCACTTTTGTTGTTAATTGCTCCATAACCATGTGATGATAAGAAACATGCAATTAGTGAGAATTACCATTATTTTCAGGTACCCATCTTTTATTTAAACTACATTTATGGATTGGCGTTTAAGGGGATTTGCGCCTGAACTCTTCATATATATATATCACAAGCTAAATAAAAGCGTTAGCAGAGAAATTATCCTCTCCTTCACCTACCAGACTCTCTCTGGCTGGAGCTACGCACACATGTCCATCGTTCCGGAAAAAAGGTAAAGCTTGTTTTATTTAACGATGCCTCTCGAGCGCATTGATTTTCATATCATCGGCTATCGGACGTCAAACATATGGTCATTCTGACATATTTCTTTGGAAGAAACCCACTGCCGCCACATAGGCTACTCTTTCCAATAAGCAGCAAGCGATATTTTATATGCACTTTCCCACCGATATGATATCACATACCGCAGCCTTTGATGAACCAGTTGTGGACCACTGGGTTGAATGGCAAATAACCCAAACTGCAATTGGGCCCACTGAGCAGGATCGATCGGATGACCAACACCTTCACAGATGGACACTCAACCGCCTGAGCTACGTCCCTTTCCGGTTCGCACATTCCGAGTGCAAATTAGACTCAGCGGTCATGGGGGAGTTCACAACAAATGGGCCGTAATCGATTAACACGACCCAGGCGACTCGGGTCTGCTGAGTCATCAGAATTTCAAATCAAACACTGCACGTGGAATCGAGAAATACACGTGCTGTGTGCAAAACGATCCGACCCCAGTAACCCACCTCTTGGCTGGGGGTTGCTAGGAGCGATGACGTCACATCTGTGCTGGTAGCTGTAGTATAACAGCTACCGGTACAACTCCTACGTGTTGTTTTAATACTTTTGTTTTAATAACCCAGATTTTCAGCTTCTACAATCATAAAATACTTTAAATCCTATTTTGCTGTATTTCTATTGGTTATTGAAAAGAATTATTAAGTTTGTCCACCCCAAGTGTATTCGTTTATTCAACCCAAGTCTGTGGGATGTGCGCATGTGCCAGAAAGTGGCTCGGGTGACCCGAGTTGATTAATCGATTACGCCCATGATGATTTGCTGTCATCATCGCCACTGATGGACGAATTACTTACACTTGTCGAGAACTTCCTGTATCTGCTCAGAACATCACGGTATTCACCCTCAGTGTTAAACTTCATCCAGCTGATCAGCGTCTTCATTTCTATCAGCGGGTTGTCGAACACACCCAGACCCACGTAGGCACCATAGCTGCGGAGAGGCAGTATTTGTGTGTTGATTTGTTTGAGTTTTACATCCTGGCAACATCTAAGGTCATATCAGGGCGGGTACCGACTTGTGACAGTTTGAAGTCATGACAGGAGGGGACATGAGGGAATAGGAGGGGACAGGAGGGGACAGGAGGGGACAGGAGGGGACAGGAGGGGACAGAAGGAGGCAGGAGGACAGGGGGGATAGGAGGGGACAGGAGGCGACAGGAGGGGATAGGAGGGGAAGGAGGGTGTGGGGGGGAGAAGGAGACAGGAGGGGAGAGGAGGGACAGGAGGGGGACAGGAGGAGACAGGAGGGGACAGGGAGGGATAGGAGGGACAGGAGGCACAGGAGGAGGACAGGAGGGGACAGGAGGGGACAGGAGGGGACAGGAGGGGACAGGAAGGGGCGACAGGAGGAGACATGGGGGGAGATTGCAGCCGGATAGGAGAGAACAGGAGGAGACATTACAGGGGAACAGAAGGGAACAGGAGGGAAAAGGAGGGGACAGGAGGGGACAGGACGGGACAGGAGGGGACATTGGAGGGGGACACGAGGGGGGCAGGAGGGTAAATAAGGGGGACAGTAGGGGACAGGAGGGGACAGGACGGGACAGGAGGGGACATTGGAGGGGGACACGAGGGGGGCAGGAGGGTAAATAAGGGGGACAGATGGGGATAGGAGGGGACAGGACGGGACAGGAGGGGACATTGGAGGGGGACACGAGGTGGACATGAGGGTAAATATGGGGGACAGTAGGGGACAGGATGGGACAGGACGGGACAGGAGGGGACATTGGAAGGGGACACGAGGGGGACAGGAGGGTAAATAAGGGGACAGTAGGGGACAGGAGGGGACAGGAGAGGGACAGTAGGAGCACAGGATGGGCACAAAAGGCCTACCTCAGGAACCCACGAACTCAGATTAGCATTTTAGTTCATGGTCTGTTGCACATTAGGTCACAGTCTGTGGTATATTAGGTCACGGTAAGTGACATATTAGGTCACAGTCTGTGGCATATTAGGCCACGTTCTATTGGATATTAGGTCACGGTCAGTGGCATATTAGGTTGCAGTATGTGGCATATTACGTCACAATCTGTGGCATATTATGCCACGTTCCATTGTATATTAGGTCATGGTCTATTGCATGTTAGGTCATGGTATGTGGCATATTAGGCATGCCGGAAGCCGCCTCACCAGCCCCCTCCGCCCCGGGCTCGCCCCCGGCACCTCGCAACCGCCCCTCGGGCGACTGGGCTGCGGGCGTCGACGCCACCATGGCCACCACCCTCCAGGCACTGGAGCGCATTACATCACGCCTCGACGCCCTCGACTGTGGCAGCTCCCATGCCGCCGAGGAGATGACCCCGGCCGGGGCGAGCCGGCGTACGGCCTACTCCTCACCGCCCACCCAGGCGCCTTGGGCGCACGTAGACGGGGGAGCACTCCCACCGCCCCCGCCTCAGGCACCGCTCCCGGGGGCGATCCATCCGCAATACGAGCAGTACACACGCCACACCGTCCAGCCTCCGGCTCCCGTACCTCCGGCCTACGACCAGGATGCAGTCGACCACACCCCGGCATCCGCGGCCGACGCCGTGAGGGAGATCCTCGCGTCGGCCGAGGCGCACCACGCCGGGAGGAGGAAAGGTATCTCCCCCAAATACAGGAAAGGTATCTCCCCCAGACATCCATCTTTCCCGGTCAAGCGGGGGGAAGCAACCAAGGACGAGAATAGCCTCGCCCTTCTCACCCTCGTTAGCCACCCTACCTTCCCCGCCCACTCCCTCCCAGGCCTGAACGACCATGCCCTCACAGTTCTATGCGACAACCTGCTCTACCCCTGGCCTACCGTCCGCCGCTACTCGGAGACCGTGTTCACCTGGATAGCGGACGGTAGGCTCCCCCATGGGTGGCACGACCGGTCGCCCTGAACATGGTGAGAATGGAGGTTCTCACCATGCCCGCCCCCCAAGCTGCCCCGACAGCACAAGCCTTCCGAGACGCAGACCCTTCCCGAGGCCCACAGCAGCCCCGGACCCAAGTCGACCCCCGCCTCACCTACAACCGAGAAGCTCACGGGGCCCCCTGCACCGCCTGGAACCGTGAGCCCACCTCATGCGACCGGGCCACCGTCGGGGAGGCCCATGGCGAGGCGGGGGCCAGACAGCGGCACATATGCGCCTACTGTGCTAACGTGAGGAGGATACTCACCATGCACAGCAAGGCCCTATGCCTGTCAAAACAAGCCAGTGACCGTTAGGTCCGGGGGGCCATAACCGGCGCATCACCTACACCCCTGCCGACAACCCCTTGACCACCACCGACAACCCCATAACGACCACCAACCGCAACGCCACACGCCCATCAAAAGCCACCGGCCTGCAGCCGGAAAGCCACCGGACCCGGACCGCAAGGAGCACCAACGGCTCCCCACACACGCGGCCCAAGCACGGAGTTCTAGGCGCTGACCACCACAGCCCTATCCGCTCCACCCACAACACCCAGGACACAGCCGGAGACCATCACCTTGCGCCGCAGGCCCCAGACGCCGCCCACACTGACCACAAACCCTCCCTAGACATCACAGCCGCCGACCATCATTCCGGCTACCAGGCGCCCAGCCGCGCGCCTGCAGACATCACCACCACCGACCTCCACATCTCCCCCGGCGACACCGCCTTCCTCAACCCACCCGACCCTCCCCCGACCCCCCCCAGCCCTGACGACTTCGCTGCCCCCCTCTCCGACCCTCGCCGCACCTCCTCCCCCACCCCCGCCAACCCCCACCCTACCCCCACCCACACCCTGGCCCAACCCATCGCCGACCTCCTCGACCTCCTGCCGACGTCGTGGACCACCACCTGCGCAGGTTTCCGGGAAGAGGGCCTCCCCAACTTTTTGGCCACCCGCATCCCTGTCTCGCCATAGGCCCCCGACTCATCCCGACCTCCAAGATCCCGTTCCCAGACTCTCCCACCTGGACTTCAGAGGCGGTCCACGCCCACGTGCCCCGCCTCGCCCCCTCGGGCGCGCCTCGAGCCCTCTCCTCCCTTTTGGTGGTGGGCTCATCGGCGCCCCTCGCCACGAACAACTAAAGCTCCCCTGAGCTCATTTAGTCGTAAGCTATACCTTCTCGCTCCTTATGAGCCTATCTACTCTTTTTTGCTCTCACCGTATTTTTACCTTTGTATATAGCTTGTGCTTATTTTCCCTGTTGTTCTGAGGCGTTCAATAATGCGCCTTTTTTCCACCCCCGCCTTGCTTTCTTCCTTTTCGCGCATCGGTCGTAAGCTCGCATTGCGTTTGATGCGAGGGAAGGAAGAGACCCTCCCCCCCCCCCTCTCTCCTGCCGCCGCCTGGCTTTCTCACCTTCCCTGTCATCCCTCCCTCAGCTTTCTCCCACCTCGCCCTCTCTCACCTCCCCCCCCTCTCGCCTCCCCGCTCCTTCCCTTATAAGGCCGCCCGCCGGCCTCCTTCAGCCACTCGCCCTCCGGCCGTCCTCCATGCACAAGCTCCTTTCTTATCCACCCGCCCACCCAACTCTCCTTACATGCTAGTGGAGGGCTCATCGGCGCCCCTCGCCACGAACAATTAAAGCTCCCCCGAGCTCATTTAGTCGTAAGCTATACCTTCTCGCTCCTTATGAGCCTATCTACTCTTTTTTGCTCTCACCGCATTTTTACCTTTGTATATAGCTTGTGCTTATTTTCCCTGTTGTTCTGAGGTGTTCAATAAAGCGCCTTTTTCCACCCCCGCCTTGCTTTCTTCCTTTTCGCACATCATTACTAGGATGGGGCGATGGCAGAGTATAGTTGAATGAGGAAGATCAATTGTTCATTCTTTACCTAGATAAAAGATTCACCCTGTACTTGTAGTAGGGGTGAACAACAACATAGTCTAAATATGGGCGAAAATAGCTTTAGTATGGAACAGGAAGTGGAATCTCTGGTTCCAGTATCAAATGGCTACTATATCGGCACAGAGTTGGTGAAATGGGAGAGAATGGGAAAAGACAAGATGGCAGTGATAGAACGCCATCGATTTCACTTTTTAAGTCCATTAAGCTACATGTTTTATTATATTGTTCAACTTAAAAGTAGCAAGTAAATATGAAGATGTATATAAAGAATATATTTTCCTTCTTAAATTAAGAATTTATCAACTCAGTTCATTTCCCCACTATGTCAAACTTGTTCACCAGCTTTTATATAGGGTTGTTTTTCACCCCAACTACAAGTATGGGGTGAATTTAACAAATCTAAACTTGACCATGCTTAATCAATGAATGTGAAATAAGCAAGAAGTGATGAATAACATTGACATAAGCAAAAGATGCTGACACTAGAGACGCACCTCCTGTAGTGATAACCCCGGATGTAGCTGTTGAGTAGATCTTCCAGGACCTCCAGGCTGATGGCATCCTTTTCATTCAAGTTGTTGATGGGTATCTTCTTCGCCTCTTGCAGAAATATAAGTGCCTTTTTCTGAAACATAAGCACAGGGACACAACCACTCAGTTCTCATTTTCAGCTAATTTCTAATCTTCATTGCAGGCTTATATTCAAATATCACCAAGCCGAGCAAACACATAACGTTAAAGTTGCATAGTCCGATGGTTTAGAATTTCTGTATTTTTTATGAGATAAATATATGAGATCAATCGCTAGTATCTACTTTACATTAGTCCAAAGTTACTTTTATTTTAAATGGTAAACTTTTGAGATATTTTGAGTGCAAACATGGAAAATTAGTTTTGGCAAGCTTGCCAAAACTCTGACACCATAGACTTCTGCAGTAACAGGTTCTGTTAAATTGACTCGGTATTGCCCTCTACGCAGAAACAAATGCTCAATAAGTGCATCAGTATCTAAGTTAGATATATAAAATAGAATCTAGATAATTGGTTTGGTTTTGAAAATTTGATATTTAATCAGACTATGCAGCTGTAAGTAACGTTAGGCTAACATTATTATTTGGTTATGGTACACTATAACGCTACAGTAACGTTGTAAAATATTCCGATTTAAAGCATTGGTGGGGGAATGCAAATGTTCTATTATGAAACAAGTATACGTGACCAGGTGCATGTATGTGTACATGTAGGTGCTGGTGGTGCTTGATTGAGAGGTAAATAGACATAGTCCATATTGCTACGGTTATATGGGTAATTCGGGACCGAGTCGGAGCTGACCCGCCCTCCCCACTGACTACTCCCTCCCTTCAGCTCCCCTCCCCCAGCTTCTCCACCCCCCCCCCCCACTCCCCATTTCTTCCTACCTCTCCTGCCTCCCTACAGGTGGTGCCACCTGCCTCAAACCCGGGAACCAGCCACCCCGTGACGTCACTTCCCCCTCCACTGCCCCTATACCGCCCGGCGCACCCGCTCAGCGCACTTCGCCTCCAGACGTCAGACCAACACGACCTCTCCCTCAATTCTCAGCATCACACCACATGCCGTTAGGCTGATCTCCACGCCACACGCAGCACATCATGCCCCCTGGTAAGACTACACATCGCGCTGTAGTGGACCAGACCCCCAATGCTACTGCCGACCCAGAAACCACCCGAACATGACAACTACGTGGCCGACCACAGTCGGTCATTGCAAAGCAGCCCCTGATGAATGAGGACACAAACAACGAAAACGACGACGGGTCTACGGCAGTGCAAATCGCACTACTGCGCCAGTCCGTGGCCTACTCAATAACCCACCAGGCGGCATGCGCAAAAGCAAGGGCGGACCAACTGCAGGCGCTCGAATCGACCAGATGAGCTGGGTGAACCACGAGCACATCACCGGAGATGACACACGCCAAAAAACGGCGGAGACGCGATGACACCGTATCCCCAAGATCACCGACAACATGGCCGCAGGTGGCCCGACGCCTCCGACGACTCAAACCACAGCAGCAGGCGTGAAGGGAAAGGACGGGACACCCCAGAGCACCCCGCCAATTGCATCGGGTCCGCATGAGCCGACAAGCGCGCCGCACCGTGTCTACGTCGTCTAGCAAGGACGACAACTGCCAAAAGGAATTCGTCGAGGCAATACTGGAAATGAACACCGATGAACGCTCCAGAAACAGAGGTAGGCCACAGTTCCTCCCCCATACTTTCGTCATCCGCGATGACAAGAAGGGCAAGGTGGGGCTGGGGGAGAGCAACTGGTATGAGTACATGTCAGCGCTCGTGCGCATGAGGAAGGACCCAAAGCTACCCCATCATTGGATCAGGCCCATCCTGGACCATCAAGACCAAATATTTGAAATGGTGGTGGAATGGCATATGGAGACATGTCTGGCATGGTCGGAAAAAACATTCGCCATGGTTGAGGACGGAAGATCACCTAGAGGGTGGCGCGACGAACAAGCCATCAAAGAGTTACAGAGGGGAGCATGCCTAAAACATACGGAAAGAAGAACAGAGCCGTACAGCCAGGTCCGAACCTCCAACCCGCAACCTACACCGACAAGACGAACAGACAGCAGCTTCAACCGCATATAACAGACCAGAATTTGTCCCCGAAACGGACGGACGCCCATGCCACAGATGGAACTGGGGCAACGACTGCGGCTACACCGCAACACATGGAACGGGCAGCGAAAAATACATGCACGTGTGCGCATGGTGCGCCAAATAAGTACCGCAAGTCCAACCAGCACCGAGAGCAGGACTGTAACAACAAAAACCGACAACTTGAGCGGAAAGCAGCGGCGTCCGAGGCCGACGATGCCCAGAAATCGGGTTTTCGTTAATAGGCCTGGGACATGCCAAGAAAAACGCCACCCAAGACTTGGAACTAAAAAATGCTGAACTGGCCGCCACAAACACACCCCGCGCCAACAGCCCGCATGCCGTAACCAGCACGGATCGCCAAACTCCCGCCAAAAACCCCCGTGGGGACGCAGTTAACCACACGCCCATTCCCGCCAAAATGCCACGAGGGACGCTAACCCCTCCTTCCCACTCTCCCGCCAAGCCAAGGCGCCGCCACCTCAGAAACAACACATATGCGGAACCGACGTGGAGAGCAGCTCGCCCTATCTACAAACAGCTGCCCCTAACATCCACAATCAGTGGCAACGCGCCACACAACACATGCTGCAACAACCATTAATCGCCGCTCCGGTCACTAATGATGCGGCGGGCGACAGTCCGGAACGGCCGATAGGCACCGTCACAGACACTAACGGGATACCCGCCGTACAACGACACAGATGCGCCCCCAGAGGCCAAGACCTGACCGCCCACCTAACGGCCGCGACCCACCACCTGTCGGCAGCAGACGGCGAACCCGTCGGCACGCCTCCACCCGACTCCCACCACACCTACCCCCAACCCCGCCGAGACAGCACCACACCGCACCAAAACCAGCCCCCACACCCTCCCCAGCCTTGTCCCCCGCCTTGCCAGCCTCGTCCCCCGCCTCCACCCCCAACCCCTACCCCGCCTCATCCCCCACTGCTAGCCAACAACCGCCCCCGCCTCCCACCCCAAGCCCACCAACCATGCCCCACCCCACACCCCGGACCCCCAACCCAACCCCACCGCCCAACCCCCAACCCAGCGGTGCCCCCACCACAACCCCCCCATTACACCGCCGAGCCTTCCTGAACCCACCACACCCCCTAGCTCACCCAGAACCCCCAGATACATTCGCACACCCACCACACACGATGCCACCAGACCCACCTACCCAAACCTACCCCACCCGGCACCACAATTCCGCCAAACCCCTCCATCAGAGAACTAACACCAATGGCGGCAAGCCGCGACATGGAGACTACGCCACAGCATCAGCGCTTAGTCCTAACCACACCGACCCCTGCCACATGCCACGCAGGACATCAGTGATGGTCCGCTACGAGCCGACACTTACAACTGTTGTCTGCATTCAACCAAATACTCGGCCTGCAACCCAACGCCAGCCGGCCGCCCATGCGCCCGATCCCAGTGATGACGAACCGCCTGACGCGCTACTTACCTACCACCAGCGCGAGCACGCCACTGAGGATATCGATGATGTCACCGATGACCCTGCGACGCAACCAACACCACCCTACAACCCCCCTACATACCCCTCTCCTATAAGAACATACTCGACCGCTTCTGGCCAACCTCTCAGCCGCACGTATGGAGGAATAACATTTATATATACATATACATATACAACGAGGTACATAGGACAGGGATGCCCAACCACGTGGCCGTCCCCTCTGACCTCAACATCCAGCGATGGAGGGACCTTCTCACCGAATACCATGATGACCAGCTCATCAACCTCTTGGAGTATGGGTGGCAGGCGGACTACACCGCCGACGGCCCGCCCGTCCCGTCGACGGCGAACCATCGTGAGGACTCCGCCCACCTGGACTGGGTGAGGAAGTACGTCCAGGACGAAACGACCAAAGGCGCCCTCCTCAGACCGTTCGACGACGCCCCCTTCACCGCATGGGCCCAGACCAGCCCGATGATGACCCGCCCAAAAAACACTCACGAGAGGCAGGTCATCATCGACTTAAGCTACCCCAGGGGGCTAGCGTCAACTTGGGCATCCGTAAAGGGTAGTACCAAGGTAGGCCGGTCACCTACACCCTCCCGAACATCTCCGATCTCACGGACAAGATCACCCGGGTCGGAGTCGGGGCATACGTCTGGACCATTGACCTCGCACAAGCATACAGGCAACTTTGCACCTGCCCACTCTCGGTCCCACTACTTGGAGTGACACTCGATGGGCAGATGTACTTCGACATCGCCCCCCCGTTCGGATGCCGCATGTCCTCCATGGCCTGTGCCTGCACCACCAACGCGGTGGTCTACTTGCTCCGCTGCAAGGGGCACTTCGTGTTATGCTACCTCCACGATTTCGTTGGGGTGGCAGCCACCGAGTACGATGCAGTGGGTGCATATGTCGACGCAATCCAGTTGGCTGTGGAACCGGGCCTCGCCCTATCCCCGCAAAAGTGTGTTCCACCGACCCGCACCCTCGAATGGCTTGGCTTTGTCGTCGATACTGAGGACATGATGGTGAAAATACCCCCAGTGAAGCTTGCCGACATGATCGAAGAGTGTGCCAAATGGACGGCCGACGCGAGGGCGTTGAGGAAAGACCTGCAGTGCCTGGTTGGACGACTCCAGCATGTTGCCAGGTGTATCCGCCCAGTGCGCAGGTTCATGAATCAGATACTCGACGCCCTAAGGCAGGCACCGTACGCCGGGAGGCACCCCATAATGCCAGACATGACAAAAGACATCGCATAGTTTTTAACCTATGCCAAGGCATCCAAAGCCGTAGTCCTTCTCCGCCCACCACCGAAGCACGAATGGACGATCGAGTGCGACTCCTCCTTGAAGGCCAGGGGCGCCCACTCCCCCGCTGGCTACATGTGTGAGGCCTACTCCCCCGAGTACCTCGACAATCACTACTCCATCCACCAGCTGGAAGCACTTAACCTCCTCGTCGCACTGACATGCACTGATGCCACCGAATCCACAAGACTACGCGATTGTCGTGAATACCGACAACCGGTCTTCCCAGATCGTCCTCATGTCCGGTTTGAACAGAGACCCCCGTCCTTTGCGCGTGCCCGAGGGCCATCTGGATGTTTGCTGCTCTCAACTCCTGCGGATCGTCCACAAGCCCGGGGTCGACATCGCCTTTGCCTTTTGACGACATCGCGCGGAAGGGGGCGGCCCGGTTTGTGGAGGACATGGACCTCACACACATAAGGGTCCGCCACGACCCAAGCATGCTCACAGACAACCTTTAGCCTGGGGAGTTCGTTAACTTGCCTCTCTCTCCCCAGGCACACACAACGACAACCAGGACATCATCCGACTGTTCCGGGCCGGACTTGCCCCCGGAACTAGCATACCCCCCTGTCCCCGCACCCTCCAACTGAGGTGATGTGGACTTGGCTGGTCAGGGGGCGGACACTTGGTTGTGGATGCCGCGGTGAGCGGAGCAATAAACGTCTGGAAGCATATGTTATTGTTTCTCCTTCTTCACGGGGTCTGCAGTGTGAGGGCCAAGTTCTGGGTGGACGTCCACAGCCTATCACAGTGTTAGACAAACATGACATTGCAAGTGGGGGTGGTGTGTCTCAGACATGCTCATGTCGGCTAGCTCACGGATGATCGAGGGTTTCCTCAACAACCACGTGGTATGTTGGTTGGTTTGTTGTTGGAGTTTTGCATCCTGGCAACATATAAGGCCATACCAGGATGGGTACCGACTTGTGATACTGCGTACTCATGGTGACTTTATAGTGCTGCCCCACTGGGAGACCAGAACGCCTGATATACCACTCAGTCACATTATCCTGACACTGACCAAACCAGTCCTTGCCCTATCCTAATAATGCTGAGCACCTGGCTAGGAAGCGACAATTATTAATTTTGTAAGTCATTGGTTTGACTCGACTGGGAATTGAACTCCCGACATTCTGCATGGGAGGCCAGTGCTCTATCGATGCAAAGAAAAGTATTAGTAGTGATAGGTGTTAATGGAAGCTCAGCTTTAGAGTGTGTGTAGAGACAGTAGGATTATACCAATTTAAGAATGAGCAGTTATATGTGTCATGTAAGCTCGGCTTTAGGGTGTGTGCATATACAGTAGGATTATGCAAATTTGAGTATCAGTAGTTATATGTGTTAATGGAAGCTCGGCTTTAGAGTGTGTAGACACAGTAGGATTATGCAAATCTTATTATGAGTAGTTATATATGTTAATGGAAGCTCGGTTTTAGAGTGTGTGTAGACACAATATGATTATGCAAATAGAAGCATGAGCAGTTATATGTGTTAATGGAAGCCCAGCTTTAAAGTGTGGATACACACAGTAGGACTATACAACCATGAGTAAATCTGCATGCAGTTATATGTGTAAATGGAAGCTCGGCTTTAAAGTGTGGATAGAGACAGTATGACTATACAAATATAAGTATGAGCAGTTATAGGTATTAATGGAAGCTCGGCTTTAAAGTGTGGATAGAGACAGTAGGACTATGCAAATATAAGTATGAGCAGTTATAGGTGTTAATGGAAGCTCGGCTTTAAAGTGTGGATAGAGACAGTAGGACTATACAAT
Source organism: Branchipolynoe longqiensis (assembly GCA_030323885.1). Classification (NCBI taxonomy): domain Eukaryota; kingdom Metazoa; phylum Annelida; class Polychaeta; order Phyllodocida; family Polynoidae; genus Branchipolynoe; species Branchipolynoe longqiensis. The sequence goes on from CM059190.1 coordinate 7,304,576, forward strand.
TTTAAGTATGAGCAGTTATATGTGTTCATGGAAGCTCGGCTTTAAAGTGTGGATAGAGACAGTAGGACTATACAATTTTAAGTATGAGCAGTTATATGTGTTAATGGAAGCTCGGCTTTAAAGTGTGGATAGAGACAGTAGGACTATGCAAATATAAGTATGAGCAGTTATAGGTGTTAATGGAAGCTCGGCTTTAAAGTGTGGATAGAGACAATAGGACTATACAATTTTAAGTATGAGCAGTTATAGGTGTTAATGGAAGCTCGGCTTTAAAGTGTGGATAGAGACAGTAGGACTATACAATTTTAAGTATGAGCAGTTATAGGTGTTAATGGAAGCTCGGCTTTAAAGTGTGGATAGAGACAGTAGGACTATACAATTTTAAGTATGAGCAGTTATATGTGTTAATGGAAGCTCGGCTTTAAAGTGTGGATAGAGACAGTACCACTTGCTGGTCCATGGCCTCCACTGTAAACTGCTCGAGCTCGTTGTCGTACAACTGGATGCCGTACTTGGTGCCGTACTCGGGCGAGTTCCTCAGACGCCATTCCCAGAACCGTGACGTCAAACTAAGCAAGTCATCCGTGGCTACAACAAAAGAGTAAAGCTTGTTTTATTGAAGGACTTACCCTATGAACAAAGGCTTAGGTAATTGAAACTTCCTACCCTTTCCTACAGACGGAAAAGAAGTGACATAATTGAAGTATTTAAAATTATGAAAGGTTTTGATAAAATAGATATGAACCAATTTTTCACCTTGAATAAAAGAGAAGGCAGTCAGGTCCATACTCTCAAACTAGGAAAACCCAGAGCCATTTCAAAGTTAAGGCAACACACTTTCTCAAACAGGATCATAAATATATGGAACAGTCTCCCACAAAATGTTATTGATGCCGAGTTAATAAATTCATTCAAGAATAGATTAGAAAAATCATGGGCTGATGATCCAGGGAAATTTGACCCCTTATTCACCACATGCTACTAATTATTCCTTGTGTTGCTTATTTACTTGCACTCAAGCAAAAATGAGAGACAAATAAGTGTTCCCACTTCCTGTCTACCATTCGCTATTTCGCATTCGCTATTTCGAGAGCACATTTGTTTTCATATCGTCGGCTATTGGACATCAAACATATGGTCATTCTGACACTAGTGCTGCCCAGCGGTGAAAGCAAGTGTGAACAGGGTTAATGGGTTATTCTATCAAACTGGGCACCTCATATTTGGTTTCCACATTACGATATTGATAATTTGTTCTTTATTTTATTGATTGCAAGTCAACTAATTTTTGTATCCTATGTGTATTAAAGTTGCACAGTCCGATGGATTTTGATTTCTGTCATTTTCTGGGATAAATATATTAGCTCGATCATTATACTCTATCTTACTTTAGTTTGAAGTAACTTTTATTTTAAATGGCTAACGTTTGAGATATTTGAAGTGCAAATATGCCAAATTAATTTTGGCAAGCTTGCCAAAGTCGAGCTGGCCAGCATTGAAAACAAGCCTGAATACCCAGGCTTATATGCTATGGACAGTATAAATACAGCCTCAATAACAAATAAATAAAAAAATAAAAAAACTCTGACACCATAGGCTTCTGCAGTAACAAATTCTACTAAATTGTCTCACTCTTCCCTTCTATGTGGCAACAAATGCTCAAGAAGCACACTAGTATCTAAGTTAGATATGTAGAATCTAACCTTGATAATTGATTTTGTTTTGAAAATTTGATGTTTTCATCAGACTATGCAGCTTTAAGTATATTACCAATAGTACATTTATTGAAGCTATCCCAAGAAATAAATTAAAAGTTTACTTATATGATTTTGTGCTAGTGTGAAAAAGTGACAATTTATACATTTACACTACGCATGTAGCAAAACTTTTTTTCAACTTATTTTTCAACTTTTTTCTTGTAAGTCATAACCTTAAGCGTAATCAATAAAATCTTGTTTGGCTATGTTGTATATGTTAAAATGAGGTTCTGGATGTGTCTTTGATTTTCATGTTACACGAGTGATATAAATGTATTGCTCAATTTGTATAAGATCTAATTCAAAAAGTGAAATTCATTTTTTTCAACTCTGACATATGCACAACATGCAAACCTTCATAGGACATTGGATTAGGCTATTATTTGGAAGGTTTTTTTGCTGTTATTTGGAAGGTTTTCACTTTTGGTTTCCATATCACACTTTTGTGCACAGTTTTAGAGAATGACCCAAATACATTCATGACAAGAAAACAAATAAATAAATAAAATTAAACCGTAACATAGTAGATAAGGTAAAGACAATTATCAAGGTACATAGTATTGGCAATTAAATTATGGTGGTTTTTGTATAGCTTGCTCAGTGTGTTGATTACAGTGAGTCAAGCGGGTGGCGGGTGGGTGGGTTAAGATTTCTTTTGTTATTGTTTGATGTCCTAGCAACATCTAGGGTCACATTACGACGGGTGCCGACTTGTGTCAGTGCACACTCATGGCGACTTTATAGTGCTGTCCCACTGGGAGACCAGGTCGCAAGCAGCATGACCTGATATCCTGACACTGAGCCAACCAGTCCGTGCCCTATCCTAATAATGCTGAGCGCCTGGCTAGGAAGTGACAAGTAGCAATTTTTAAGTCGTTGGTTTGACTCGACCAGGGGTCGAACCTACAAACCCATCAGTTCGGATCTCCCCGATCTCCCAAATCAGGAGACGGGCGCTCAACTCATTCGGCCAGCCCATCTGGTTGGTTGGTTGAGAAGAGACGTGGTGTTCTCCATGGCAGAGTTGTTAGAGTGTCTGACTTTTTTCGAGGTCGGACTCCCAATCTGAAGGTTGGTCGTTCGATTCCCTGTGCCCCCTCCTCTGCCAATTTGGATTTCCACCATTGTGTATAACTTACAGTGTCATCAAAGGCCGGTTGCTCTCATTCCATGGGTATGTGGTGTGGGAGGTTAAAAATCTATTGGGTCAGTAAAAGTGTAGGCTCAGGCTTTCTATCGACAAACTGTCTAATGGCAAAAGCAAGACTATTCAGACTTATGGATAATAGGTAGTATAAATCTTCAAGAAAAAAAAGTGTTGCTGACGTGTGTCGGTAGAAGCATGAAGGGGAACGGGAGCGAAGTCTCAGAGGAAGGTTGTAAGGAAATGCTGGTAGCGGATTGGCTGGGGAGGTGGAGCATGCCATACATTGTTTGGGGTTGATTGACAGGTGGGCGGGGCTACTTCGCTGTTCCCCCTACCAAAAGGAAAAGGAAAGCTTGTTTTATTTAACAACACCTCTAGAGCACATTGATTTTAATCATCGGCTATTGGACATCAAACATATGGTCATTCTGACATTTCTTTGGAGGAAACTCACTGCAGCCACATGGGCTACTCTTTCCGAGAAGCAGCAATGGGTCTTTTGTATGCACTTTCCCACAGACAGGACACCCCACCCCCCCACCACCCCAAACAATGAGAGTAACTGAGCGCCCTCTGCTCATTTAACGCACTTTGTTCCAGCGTGTTACATTCATTGATTCAATCACGGACAATTAATTAGTCTTCCTCATTCCACCGCTCCTTGGGCGTATCTTAGTAACACCAAGTGCCAGTCTCTGTGGCGACAAGTATACATTTTAAAGCCGGCGCTTTGACTCGGTTAGCGTTCAAACTACATAGCCTGCCACATGGGAAATGGGTACACCAGACGCGGTGGCCGAATAGGTAGAGCGCAGAAGGTCGGGAGTTCAATTCGCGGTGGAGTCAAACCAATAACTTACAAAATTGATACTTGACACTTCATAGCCTGGTGCTTGACATTATTACGACTGGGACTGCTTTAGCTCCGTGTCAGGATAATGCGATTGAGTGGGATATCAGGTCATGGTGCTGGCGGCCTGGTCTGCCAGTGGGGCAGCACTATGAAATCACCATGAGTGTGCATTATCATAAGTCGGTACCTGTCCTAAGATGTTTCCCTGATGTAAAACTCCAATAACCAACCAACATGGGAAGTGGGTGCTCAACTGATTCGGCCAACCCATTTGGCAGTGCGTATATCGGGTGCAAGGTGATAATTTATTCATCATCACTAAACATGGGAACGCTGGTAAAGTTAATTTTAAATTAATATCGTGTTAACATGATTTAAAGGTCACACCCACAGTACCCTGCACACACTTGCTTCTGAAGGCACATACCTGCATACTGTGCATGCGTCAACTTACAAATGGAGGACTACTATGCAATATGTCATGCAGTCATCCGTAAATATCGGAACATTCGTAAGGTATTCTTCATTTTAATTTCATTTTATATTGCAAGGACATTGTGAATAATATGTAGCGCAGTAAGGGACAACTAATCAAGAGCTAGCTTCCTGCCACCAGGACGCCCGGCCTCCCGCCGTCGGGACGCCCGGCCTCCCGCCATCGGGCGCCCGGCCTCCCGCCGTCGGGACGCCCGGCCTCCATCTGTCGGGACACCCGGCCTCCCGGCAGTGGGACGCCCGGCCTCTCTATGCCGGGACGCCCAGCCTCCCGCCGCCGGGCCACCACTGGGGCACTCGACTTCCCTCCACCGGGACGCCCGACTTCCCTCTAGCGGGACGCCCGGCTTCCCGCCGCCGGGACGCCGGGCTTCCCGCCGCCGGGCTTCCCGGCTTCCCAGAACCGGGAGGCTCGGCTTCCCTCCACCTGGACGCCCCGCCTCCCGCTGTCGACCACCCAGCCTCCTGGTATAATGATTTACCTTATTTTAATTATGCTTAGGTATATTAGCGGGTTGGTATTTAGGTGTGATGGTGGGGTGTTGGGGTGGTGGTGAGGTAGCGGGTTGGTATTTGGATGGTGATGGTGGGGTGTTGGTTGGGTATTGGGTTTTGTATTTAGGTGTGATGGTGGGGTGTTGGGGTGGGGGTGGGGGTGGGGTAGCGGTTGGTATTTGGGTGGTGATGCTGGGGGGTGGTGGGGTGGTGGGGTGGTCTTGGTGGGGTGGTGGGATGGGAGTGGGGTAGCGGGTTGGTATTTGGGTGGTGATGGTGGGGTGGTGGGGTGTTGGAGTGGTATTGGTGGGGTGTTGGGGTGGGGGTGGGGTAGCGGGTTGGTATTTGGGTGGTGATGCTGGGGTGGTGGGGTGGTGGGGTGGTCTTGGTGGGGTGGTGGGTTGGGGGTGGGGTAGCGGGTTGGTATTTGGGTGGTGATGCTTGGGTGGTGGGGTGGTCTTGGTGGGGTGGTGGGGTGGGGGTGGGGTAGCGAGTTGGTATTTGGGTGGTGATGGTGGGGTGTTGGTTGGAGGGAGTTGCATATCACCAGAGAGCGTGTATACAGATGAGAGAGACAACTCCCGCGAAAATCGGTAACACAGGCTACAGTGGCGTTCCTGGCGGTTAGTGTTGAACAAGCTTTGAGTTTGCCATACGTGTAGTGCAAAACATTTGTTTTTATTCAAAATTAATAGAAATGCAGAAGCCTAACCTTATCGATTTAATATAATCCTTTTGGTAAACATGTTTTCTATATGTGTACTAAGCGGCTTGTTTCTATTTGGTGTAGTTTTAGAGATATTTCACTTTTTCTGTAGGAAGATTGCACACGACCATTGACAATGCCTTGAGTTTGCCGTACGCGTAGTGAAAAACGTCAGTTTTATTCCAAATTAATAGAAATCCAGAACCCTAACCATATCAATTTAATATAATCTTGTTGGTAAACATGTTTCCTATGTGTATTCCAATCAGTTTGTTTCTAGGTGTTGTAGTTTTAGAGATATTTAACGTTTTCTGTAGGAAGATTGCTCACCGCCATTGACAATGCCTTGAGTTTGCCGTACGCGTAGTGAAAAACGTCAGTTTTATTCCAAATTAATAGAAATCCAGAACCCTAACCATATCTCTTTAATATAATCTTGTTGGTAAACATGTTTCCTATGTGTATTCCAATCAGTTTGTTTCTAGGTGTTGTAGTTTTAGAGATATTTAACGTTTTCTGTAGTAAGATTGCACACGACCATTGACAATGCCCTGAGTTTGACAGCTGTGTCATATACTGTTCAACAACCACCACTTGGAGCGCCACAGTCGGCATCTGTTACATGGTGTAGTATGGGAGTTGTCCCTCTCATCTGTATACACGCTCTCTGATATCACCTAGAAGCAGCAAAGGCTACCGATTGATTATTAATTGATTATTGATTTTTATTGGCCATCTGATCGACCTACTTACATAAACAGCAAATCAATACAGCTGCAACGTGACAGAGACTACTTTGTATACAAATCTGAGACTATCTACCACCCAAGGGATGAATTTATTTCAGGTTGTCAAATAAAAAATAACACTAGCTGAAGTATGGCTCTTTGCCTGAGAGGTCAGTGCAGGCTAGGAGTACAAAACCACCTCCTACAATTGTAAGTCTTTTACATGGTTTATGACGATAAGTCCTTTTAATGCTTGCAATTGCATACATTCGGGCAATGCACTTACATATGAGTCTGTCTCAAAAGGTGCTAGCTCTTCGTTTTTTTGTCCATAGTAACGATTGACACAAAACAGCACAGAAATGGTTACACTGAAAACACAAGGACATTTGCTTCAAATCAATATGTATTCTATTGGGATTATGAAACACCATGTAAAAAACAAATCAGTTTATCCTGTGCAAATTAATAAGTAGATAGTGTGTTGATCGTTACTATGGACAAAGTGTTGTCCCATATTTCTTAGCACCTTTTGAGTCAGTCTCATTTATATATATGTAGGGTTGCGGGTTTGAGTCTGTGGCTATGTAGGTAGGCTAAGGTGAAAAACAATACAGATGGAGAGAAAGAGAGAAAGTAAAGCAAAGTAAGAGTGTGAGAAGAGAGTGTCCAAGCCTCTCTGGTTTATTATATATGGTACATGGGTTCATTATAGAGTATCACCCCACCCTTTTCCTCCAATGGGAAACAAGCATTCTTGGCTCTACCAATGGGGATCAAGCATTCCTGGTCCCCATGGCTACCAGTGGTCTGCCAACCACCACCAAGCTGTGTGGCCCCTCTAGCCACCACCACCCTTGAACCTTGACCCTGAGTGTGGTGATCCTACCCAGCACAGGGGAAGGGGGTAGGCTCTGAGTGCCCCTTATGGTGCTGTCACATTATGACGCTTCTCGCCAACGCATGTATGTGATTTTTTGGCACAACGTCGGGATACGTCAGGAAGCGTTACGCGTACGTTGGTATTCGTTGATGGACGGCAATGTTCGACGAGGGTCGGCGGCGCGCATCATCGCAAGCGCAAAACTTTCGATGTGTGACGACGCGCGGGTGCCAACATTATGGCGACGTTAGGGGCATGTCGAGATACGTTGGACGCGCTGGAATAATGTTATGCGAATGCTAGGCACACGCCGTGCGCGTGAAGGTCATTACGACATGTTGCGCCAAACTGTTGCTTTGTTTGTTTGTTGTTGTTTTACATCCTAGCAACATTTAAGGTCATATCAGGACAGTGCGCCAAACTTTTTTTTTTTTTTTTCTCACAACATCGGCCGCACGCTACCAATATGTTGCACTGACACCAAAAAGTTTGACATGTCTCGACGATTAAAAGTGATTTTGCGCATTGACGGCGCGCCGGCGAGAAGCATCATAATGTGACAGGGCCATTACACACAGCCCAGCCAGCACCACTATGTCTATTTACATTCCAGGCACCACCAGCACTTACATACATATATATACATGCGCCTGGTCACGAATACCCTTTTAGTAATATAACATTTGCATTCCTCCTAACGTCGAAAATCAGAATATTTTACATATATATACAAGGTTACCTTCAAGAACAATAGACTAGATCGTCATTCCGACTGCGCATGCGCTGAAAACGGTGTTGGCAACAAAACGAATGAGCCCGGCCATTGAGTTTGCTGATATGCATAGGGCAAAACTTTGATGTTATTCAAAATTATTAGAAATACATAAAAATTTGAATATATTCAAGACAAAATTAGCCATAGTCAAGGATTTTGAGCTAAGAAACATACAATTCCACACAAAACATTCAGTCACTTCAAGGCTGATCTCTACATCACAATTTGGAATTCTTGTTCTAAATATTAAAATGCCAAATGTGTCAACACACACTTGTTTCAGAGAAATATATAACCAATGTCTGATTAACCCTATTCATTTCCTAGCTCTACATATGTCATTAACCATAGGATATGAATAAAAACATGAATAAAATAAGTAAAACTAACTCTGGGTCTAATACTAGTCTGATTGACCAGATTTGTCTAAATCTAAATGCAGATGGGATAAGATGTGCTGATTAGATTGATGTAAATGCAATGCTGGATAAAAAGTTAATATCTTAATTTATTATAGATATTTTTTTAGTTGGTATTCTATGTTTCAAACAAGAGCTGAGATGAGCTGAAACTAGCACATTTCATAGCTGCACCCAGTGTATTAGCATGTGCCATATGCTTCACGCGGGTTTGTTTTTCTCCCACGGATCCCACAATGCACCACACGGCTGGAATGACAAACTACTCTGTGCAGTGCATACCTTGTATGTGATCCATGTCACATCAACCAGTGTCATGGGAGGTGATGAAAATGGGAAATATTGCACCTAGAGCAGGATTCGAACCCACACTTCTTGCCATTTCGGGGCCAGTATGCTAACCATTACACCACCCCAGCTCCCTGATGCAATCACCCGATCAACGCCTACCTGTCTATCTGGTTCCCTGTCTAAGAGGTCAGTGCAGAGTTCAATATATTAGACAAATAAATTGAATCAATATAGTATTTTAGATGCATATCCACTTTGTAAAGCAACATCATCATCATCATCATCATCATCAGAGCTCAGTCAGGATGCATTTGTCCTATCAGGAATATTCATGACTATTCATCGCCAGTGTTCGATGATGTTTATTTCTCATAGGGAATAGGTAGCGAAGTAGCGCCCCAGGTCTTTCTTCAATGCAGAGCCATCTGGTGAATTGTTTGTGTAACCAGCCATTTTGTTTCAAATCCCTGTTGAGACTCCGCTTAGTTACTTTAGTGGTTATAACCATGCAAGAACGTAGAATTCACCTTCACCTATAGAAAACCATCCATCTCCCTGATCCGAAAGATTTCTTTTCTTCCAATGCCGTCAAATCCCAAAGACCCGCTTGGTTTTTATGGCACTGACCACACTCGCTAGTTGCATGTGGCGGAGTGGTTAGAGTGTCTGACTTTTTACTAGGTCAGACTCCTAATCTGAAGGTCAGATGTTCAATTCCCCTATGCCATCACCTCTGCCATTTTGGATTTCCACCGCTCTGTATAACTTACTGCGTCATCAAAGGCCAGTTGCTCTCATACCATGTCTATGTGGTGGGAGAGGTTAAAAATCCGTTGGGTTGGTAAAAGTGTAGGCTCGGGCTTTCTATCAATGAACTGTCTAATGGTGAAAACAAGTCTATTCAGACTTATCCATGATAGGCAGTAAAAATCTTCAAGAACAAATATGTGCAGATTAAAAAGAATAGAATTTCATGGGAGTTAGGCAGGGATTACCTAACCCCACTACACACCACTGAAGCGATAAGTAAACAACAAAATATAAATGAAGAACCAATGCCTATAAATAATCTCATATATATGCGGTCTCGATACCAGAGCGACTGAGCATGGCCAGACAAGTTACCGTGTCTTCAGACAGGGGCTGCCACAATCAGCCCGGTAGCATAGTCGATGAACAATTAATAGTAAGAACAATACCGTAGATGACTTAGGGTAATAATAAGGAGTGTAAGCTTCAGATTAATTATACAGTATACAATGATACACTGGGGTCTGTGTTGCCATTCCTTTCCCTGTCCCCCCGCTTCCCCTCCCCCCCCCCCCCACAAACAAACAAACAAACATACACTGTAAACTCAACCAGTGGCAGCGAACTAGACCAAAACACCCATCTACAACGGAATGAGCCTGGAAATGATTCTAGTTGGATCCTACTGAGGTACATGATTAATCAATATTAACCTACTTACAAATGCAATAGGCCCCACCTGAGATTACCATGAACACAAGTTCAATCACAAAGGCCCACCCTACATCCCCCATCACCCTTTCAATGAGTATGTTACTACTAGAAAGAGAATCAGTTATGCCCCACCCCCTACTGATGCCTACCATACTAGTCTAGCATATGTTTCTTTTTTCTCTTATCTTTTTCTTTACCTATCATTCATGAACCGATGTTTTGCTTATTTTCCTGTAATTGTCTATCTGTATATTGTTGTAAATTTGTTTACTGTGTAGAAGCAACTGTGATTAGCACTGACAACATGTTATTCAGAGGAATAAAAACACTTGAACAAAAAAATGTATATAGATATTATATATATGTACTAAGATATGATACAATCTATTCAGCACACATATTCTAGGTGTCTGTGCCATTTCTTAACTCTTCACCTTTTTCTTAAATAGAAATATATATATATAGATGTCACTAATTATATATCAGCTTTGCTACATGAGCCATAGCTTTCTATATGATATAAACATTATCCATAGCGCAGGCTTCTCGCGCGCTAGATCGGGAGTTCGAATCGTGGCCGAGTCAAATGAAATACTTACAAAATTAATACTTGTCACCACCTAGGCTAGCGCTCAGGTCCAATGACTGGCGAGCTCAGTGTCAGGATAATGTGACTGAGTGGGATATCGGGTCATGGTGCCGGTGTAACGATTTCAACTTCCACCCTTCCCAAGTTCCCCCCCGAGAATCTGAAAACGTTTTTAACTTCCCTCCGGGGAAATTAAAAACGTTTTCAGATTCCTGGGGGGGGAACTTAAAAACAGTTTTCAGGTTCCTCCCCCTATTTTCAAATTCCCCCCTCCGGGAATTTAAAATTGTTTAAAAAACTTTAAAAAACGTTTTAAATTTCAGACCTATAATATTTTTTTTTTAACCATCTTGGAGACTTTTTGTGTCATTTGTGGTTAAATATGTTTTATTGTACTAGTAATAATTTCCATTCTGCTATTATCTGTATATTATAATATTTGTCATGAAAAATAACAAACAATAACAAAAAATAACAAAAATAAAGAGAATTCCCCAAAAATGGGGGGGAGGGAAAGTTAAAATGAGGGAGGGAATTTGAAAACGTTTTCAAATTGCCCTGGGAGGAATTTGAAAACGTTTTCAAGTTCCCGGGTGGAACTTGAATATGGGGGGAATTTTAAATCTTTACACCGGTGGCCTGATCTCCCAGTGGGACAGCACAATAAAGTTACCATCAGTCACAAGTCGGTGCCCATCCTGCTATGACCGTATGTGTTGCTAGGACATTAAACAAACATATTTGCCATGTATATATATATATTCTTAGGATAAAGAGAAGACAACAAATGTTTATAGAAAATTCAAGAACCATGCAATACCATATAATGCATATTCAATGAATGCATAATACTTTTATCGAACTGGAATTGTATGCAGTTACTATTACAGCTGGTATTTCATTCGTAATATGTATAATACTTTTATTACCAAACAGGATTTGCATGCAGTTACTATTCATTACAAGTGATAGTTTCATTTATGTATTAAAGGAATTGTACTGTACGGCCGGAACACCAGTGCTCTGGCGCTGACAAGGGATATTATTCAATGAATAAAGTATATTTAGTAAAAAAATCAGTTAAATTTTAAGTTTTGTTAAAAAGGCAAGTGTAAACAACAGACACAATGTACATGGCCAGAAGCCAATGGTGCCAGTGCTGACAACAAGAAAGACAAAAATACAGGGAAAAAAACAACATATTTAAACAACAAATACATTACTTTAGACAGATGGGGGGGGGTGGGGCGTGGAGGGGGGGGGGTCTAGGGTGAGCTCTGAATTGCACTGGGGTCAATGAACCATGGCAGGGTCAGTGAACAATGACAGATACTGTCCCCATTTCAGGGAATGTCAGTGAACTTCTGTGAATGAAGGCAGTTTGCCAACCTGATCAATGCTGTAATGGTGCATTGTGGGAATTAATGATCATTGATTTGTGTCAAGGTATCAGACGCAGGATATGACAATAAGAAACGTTTCTCTACAAACAGAGTTTAGTTAACACATTGGTTATATAGAAAGAAAACGGGAAACAAAATAATAGGCCAGAAAATGTACTTGAAGTGAAAATATAATAAATGAAGAAAAAAAGAATGAAATACCTAATTTGTTTGTAATAAAAATGAGGAAGATACAAAAGTTCCTACAATTCAGGAGGAGATATGGCTGGTATAATTTGCATTTTATTCAGGACAGAACAGTATAGACAGTTTAGTAGGCAGATGACAGTTTAATCAGGCCAATGGACCACTTGAAAATCGCAACCCTCACGATTTAATGTATTTTTGTAGTTGAGGGGTGGGCGGCTGCAAAATAAGGTTAGGTTGACTTTGTGGGTTTGTGTCCAAGCAGCGACTGAGAGCTGTGGGCCGTGTTGTGATGTCAGTGCTGGGAGGACCGAATCCGCAAGGTGGCGCCAATTCTAGTTTTGTATGATGCAAAGTTAAACCGAGAGGCGGTGGCAGAGGACGGGCAGGGGGCCCTGGAGCAGGTTAGCAAATTAATGGTGCTGTCACATTACGACTTTTATCGCCGACACGCGTCGACGTGTGTCATTATTTGGCAAAACGTCGGGAGACGTATGGAAGCATTACGCATGTGTTAGGCGCGCATTGCTATTCGTTCATCTATGGCGACGGTCAGCAGCAGTCGGCAGCGCGCGTCAGGGAATCGGCGAAGTTTTGTACTTGCACAAAACTTTCAACGTGCGACAACGCGTGGGTGCCAATGTTATGGTGACGTTAGGGGCACGTCGAGATACGTTAAATGCGCTGGAAGATCGTTATGCGAACGGTAAGCACACACCACGCGCCAAACGGTTGCTTTTTGTTGTTTTAAGTCCTACCAACATCTAAGGTCATATCAGGACGGTGCGCCAAACTTTTACCACAACGTCGGCCGCATGCTACCAATACGTTGCGCTGATGCCGAAAAGTTTGACGTCTCTCGACGATTAAAAGTGATTTTGCGCGTTGGCGGCACACGGCGAGATATGTCGTAGTGTGACAGGGCTATTACGCTAGGCAGTGACACAAATACTGAGCTTAGTTAGTTAGCCCGTAAACCAGCAGATGGCATGGCAGTGTCCATCAGAAGGCGCATGAAGGGTCTACCACCCCACGTGACGCGGCGAATTTACCCATGTTAGTGCCAACATGGACAATAAGAACAAAAGAAGAACAAGGTACAAAGTGTCTATCTAATAAAAAAGTGTTAGAAAAGAAGTGATAATTAACCTGAAGCAAAAGAAAAAGGAAAAAGGAAGAAAAAGATAGAAATGTTGCCAGCATTGAAGGACCAAAATGAGAGAATAAGGGACAAAATATGTCTCTGATAGTGAAAGCTGGATTTTGGACTTTTCGCAATCTAGAAACAGCTACAAGCCGTAAACAAGAACCAAGAAAACTAAATTATTACTAAAAACTAAATTCAAAAGATTTGAATCAAATTGGACTAGTGCTGCCCAGTGGTGAAAACAAGTGTTAACACACTTATACGTTATGAGGAGGGTAAATAAATTCATCGCAAAAACAATTTTTTTTTTAATAAATAAAATAAAAGCGTGAGAAATAGAGGAACAGGCTAGAAGTAAACATTAGCCTGAAACAAACAAAAGAAAAGGCTAGAAAACTGGCCAGTCAATAAAGAAGAAAATGGTAAAATATGGTTAATACATACAAAAAAAAGTTATGAATCGCACCTCTAATACACAGAAGATAATCAAATACGACAACATGTGCTTGATTGGTTGAGAAAAGGTGGGTGGTGGTGTCGGTCCGGCGTCTGGTGGTGAAGTGCCGTCGGTGGGGGTGGCGGGCCGGAAGTGATGCTAGAGAGGAGAGGCCTGGGTACAAGCGGCGTCTACCAGTGCGCGGGCGTGGAGGCACCACCTGGAGTCACTTCTCCGGCCGCCTATATTTAAAAGGTCAAACTAAGTGGGATAGGTCGGGGTGGCGAGTCGGTGGGATCCCTATGCGTCCCGTCTTGGTCCCGAATTACCCATGTTGCCTATGCAACATGACCAATGGTTTAATGCCGATTCAGCGCCAAGGGCCATATTCATTTTTTTTTTAGAAGCTAGTGGTATCTATTTCGTCAGTCCCGTCAGTCACATTCACATATCTATATTGAAATTGACACAAAATTCCGAAATGGTTCGACTGATGTCAGATAATAACAAAGACCATTTCTGATTGTGAGCATATCTACTGATTTGAGTGCTTACTCTATCTTTTAAATATATATATATATCAATTATATAATCAATAAAGAAACCCCTTTTGAAAATGGAGGTAAAAATATGAGAAAGAAAGGAAAGGGGAAAAAGGGGGGGGGGAAATTAAAAAGATAGAATTCTGGATCCATGCAATGCAATATCATTGCTCACGGACACAGCTGACTCAGAGGCATGAGTGGGTTAATCAAGGCTTTTATTCGGGCGCTGCCCACCCGGCGGAATGTACATTGACTGTGTATCATCAGGCAAGAAGCGAACGACCGAAGGCCCCGATATATTGGGGAAATGAAATGTGATGAGGGCATATGAGTCATGTGAACGATTTAACAAACAAGTAATCAATTACCTTAAAGTACAATAGCAATAGTTAATGATAGCCATATGAGATAACAGTAGAGGGTAAATTATCAGAAATGTGACATTTAAGTAGGTGTGATCTGTCAACTGTACGGGTGCCAGTTGCTCATTAGATGGTATTCTGTATTTTTTACTTTAAATGCTTGATTGGTTTTGGAAGTGGTCAGTGCGGGCATTTGGAGAAGACTGACCAGCTTCGGTGGCTCCTGGAGACGCCAGGATAGTGCCTGGCCATGATGGCTGGGTGGAGCTTTAATAGGCCGGAGGGGGGGGGGGAAGATGGCCTCCCCCCACCCCCCCACCACAGTAGTGGCAGGGGGGGAGGGCTTCAGCCTTGAGCCTGCCGTGTCCAGCAATGACATCGAATGAGCGACCTTGCTCATTCAAGACAATGCATATTCACCAGATATATAATAATACTTTTATTATCGAACGGGAATTATATACAGCGTACTATTACAACTGATAGATTCATGTATCAAAAAAGTTTGCTGTACGGCTGGAAGGCCCGGGCTCTGGCGCTGACAAAAGACTTTATTCAATGAATAAACTACATTTAGTTACAAAAATAAAAAAGGGGAAGAAGCAATATGTGTCAGCAACACGATGAAGCCACAATATTGTTTGCTTGTTTGTTGTTGTTTTATGTCCTATCAACTTCTAAGGTCATAGGGTGTATCAGGACGTGAGCTACAAGAAGAAGGTATATCAAAGGGTGCATATTGCACATACCAGTGTCCCAGTATTTTCCCCCAGTGTGTGCTACATACCAAAGATTGGTCGATAGCAGGTTAAGAAGCAGCAGCCATTGACCTAGAAATTGCTTTGAATTATGAAAGTGTCAGCTTCACATCATATATCAAAGACACCAGGACCAGACGGGATGGCCGAATGAGTTAGAGCGTCCGTCTCCCGTGCTGGTAGATCGTGGGGTCGTGGGTACGAACCATGGTCGAGTCAAACCAATGACTTAAAAATTGATACTTTTCGCTTCCTAGCCAGGCACTCGGCATTATTAGGACAGGGCAAGGAATGGTGTGCTCAGTGTCAGGATAATGTGACTGAGTGGGATACCAGGTCATGGTGTTGACGGCCTGGTTTCCCAGTTGGACAGCACTATAAAGTTGCCATGAGTGTGCACTGTCACGAGTCGATACCCGTCCTGATATGACCTTAGATGTTGCTAGGACGTAAAACAACAACAAACAAAAAAGAATCAAAGACACTAAGAGCCTGGATTACTGGGGCAGACTAAAATTCCTCAAAATCTACTCCATTGAATGTCAATGTGAGAGATATCAAATTATATACATCTGGTAGATAATTGATGGCAAAGTACCTAACTACGGCATGACAATGTATGATTCAAAAAGGTATGGTAGACTTGGTAAGGTACCGGCAATAAATACAAAAGCCTCACAGTCGACAAAAACACTGCGGAACGGAAGTCTTTCTGTCTAAGGAGTCCAGCTTTTCAGTACAATGCCAGCTTACATAAGAAATCAATCAAACTGCAATGTACAATCGTTCAAAAGGCAGCTTGACAAGGTGCTAACAGCAATACCAGATGAACCACAGATTCCATGATATGCCCAGCTAACACCAGCAGATTCAAATTCATTGCTACACATGACAAAGACTGAACAGAGCATCCTCATCACAAATAGTGGGCCCTGATGGTCGAATTTCTGACTTGACCTGTGCATACAGCTCAAACACTCTAATCTAATCTACCTGTAAAGAAGATAGAAACACTACAATATGGTGCTTGATTGATTGATTGATTGCTGATGGCTTAACACTGTGTCAGCTGGCAAAGGACATATTCACGTTATGGAATTCCCAAATGGTAAAGGAACGACAAATTCCTGACCTAAAAACTTACAAAAAATATCTGTGCAAAATAAGGATAGGAAACCGCAACTAAGCTGCACTGCAAAGGGCATGTGATATGTCTCGGGCCACCAGCGGGACACCCAATGGAAGGTAACCATGTCAAAAGTAGCCAGATAGCACACCACACAGCTACATACAAGCCTATGATATGTAAATAGGAGTAGGCTAGTCTGGTAATAAGAGTAGAACAAAATCAAATTACTTATCAGCAGCTACTGTGTGGTAAGATAACACCAACACTACAACTGGCCAGCATTGAAAACAAGCCTGGGTACCCGGGCTTATATGCTATGGACAGTATAAATACAGCCTCAATAAAAAAATATATATATTAAAAAAAAAGGTCAAAAAGCTAGTGGTATCTTTTCCATCAGTCTTGTTTCTTTGAATGAACGAGTGTGCAAGACACAAAGCTATTGTGGCATATTGACCCCGAGGAATATTTTATATCTAGAGATCCGGAAATGCTATTTCCAGCAATTTCATGGAGGTTACATAATGTGGAATCTTTTGTGGCGGACGGGGGATGGGGATGGGGATGGGGAGGGGGCCAACCACCCACCTTTCCTCCGCCAGATACTAGCTACGACACTGTCCTGCTGGTTATACATTCATGGCCGCTCTTTGTCTGGCTCTCGAGGATAAAAGCTGCCCAACGCGCATTCACACTTTTCACGGCCACTAACGATCACTTGTCTCCTCAGGCTCCACTGAACTCCCCTCCCCTCCATCACCAACCTCGCCCCCCCTGCTGTACAAGGGAGAGAGATGGAGAGAGAGAGGGAGACAGGGGGAGAGAGGGAAGAGGGAGGGGAGAGAGAGAGGGAGAGAGAGAGGGGAGGAGAGAGAGGGAGAGAGATGGGGAGGGAGAGAGAGGGAGAGAGATGGAGAGAGAAAGAGAGAAAGAGAGAAAGAGAGAGAAAGAGAGAAAGAGAAAGAGAGAGACAGAGAGACAGAGAGAAAGGTAGACAAAGATAGAGAGACAGAGAGGCAAACAGAGAGATAGAGAGAGTGACAGAGAGACAGAGAACAACCGGTAATAAAAAGAAAACATTCCACAAAAAGAACAACTTCAAGTTGCCGGCACAGCGGATAGACGCGATGGAAGGTCGTGGGTTCAAATCCATCGGCCAATTTCAAAGCAAAGACTGATGTTGGTATCTGTTGAAGACATCTTGCGTTGGTTGTGTGAGTGGGCTTAAAAGAAAGGGACACATCGTGACAAATATTGGACTCGAACCCACACTCCTGCCATTCCAGGGTTAGTGCTCTAACAAGTAGCGTAATGTAATGAACCCACGTATGTGTAGATGTATATATGGCGTTCTACGTGGGGACGTTAGTGCACATCACCACACACACTCGTCATCCTGGGATTGTAAGGCTCATACTTATAATTCATAACACAACAACAGATATTCAGTGGACCAACATTTATTAGTTCGAGTCTAGTGAAAATAACATGACATGTGCAGCATAGGCAGTTTTTAACTGACATATATACTTTTTAACCTGTATACAGATATGATTTTCAGGCACATTGAAGATTGCAAGGGAGTGACAATAGGTGGCATGAACATCAACAATCTTAGATATGCCGAGGACAGTGTAATACTAGCAGACAGTGAGAAAAACCTACAAGATATAGTGAATAGAATCAATAAAGCTGGAATACTATTCAACATGAAGATGAATGCCAGGAAGACCAAAACAATGGTTATAAGTAAAAAGACAGATAAACCAAATGTCAATATAACCATAGATGACACAAACATAGAACAAGTATCCGAATTCATATATCTCGGACAAAAGATTACAAAGATGGGAGATGTGAGGAAAAGATTAAGAGAAGGATAACAATATCCCGAACAACATTCTCTAAAATGTATAGAGTGTTAACATCAAGTAATATATTAATACATACAAGGAAGCGTATTCTTCAGTGTTATGTGTGGTCTACTCTAATGTATGGGGCTGAGACATGGACAATCTCTAAGAAAATGTACAAACTTTTAGCAGCATTTGAGATGTGGACTTATCGAAGGATGATGAAAATATCATGGACAAAGAAGATCACCAACAAAGAAGTTCTCAGAAAAATTAAAAATAAGAAACACTTGTTTGCCACTATACAGACAAAGAAACTTATTTATTTTGGCCACATCATTCGTCAGAGTTCAATATACATTACGTTGTTGGAAGGGAAGGTGAATGGCAGCAGAGGGAGAGGAAGACAAAGAACATCATGGTTTACAAATATTACACAGTGGACGGGCTTGAATTATTCACAGTCTATTAGAACAGCACACCATCGGGACAAGTGGAGAACCATTGCATCCAACCCTCAACTAGAGGACAGAACTATTGATTGATTGATATACTGTTTAACTCTGAAGATGGGATGGCTGAATGAGTTAGAGCGTCCGTCTCCCGTGTTGGTAGATCGTTGGATCGTGGGTTCGAATCCTGGTCGAGTCAAACCAATGACTTAAAAATGTATACTTGTTGCTTCCTAGCTAGGCGCTCAGCATTATTAGGATAGGGCAAGGAGCAGTGGAATGAGGAAGACCAGTCGTCTGCGACTGAAATTTCCCCTGCTTAAACAACTAATGTACCAAAAAAAAAAAAAGATACTAGAAAAGGTGGCTTAAAAGACCAGTTAACTCTTGTAAGAGTGGAAGGTATGACCACTACCAGGCAACTCTTTAAACGACAATGTCTATACCTAGCCACATTATATCGAGTGACTTAAACATAACCATTAACTCATAGTATAGGGAACTACAAATAGCTTGAGCGAGCAAACATGTCTAGGTCGTCCCTATCAAGGATAACACACATTTTAAAAATATTTTAATAACATATATACAGAAATACCGAAAACTGAAGTTAAGACTCTGACACTCGGCTAATATCCAGGTAGTGCAACGCTAAACAGTGAATGCACATTATCCTGGTAATGGAACCAATGTCATGGTGCTCCCCCCCACCCCCTAAATGAATGAAAACATGGTGCCTAGACTCGGACTCGAACCCACGCTACTGTCATTCCATGCTAGCTTTCTAACCATTAGATTTGTTGTTTGTTGGGGGTAAATATGTTTATTCTGCTGAATAAGTCTTTTGTCAGTCTTTTGTCGAGGATTATCTATTTGTAATTTAATATGCTAAATATATTTTTCAAATACTCATCTATCAGAGCCCGCTGATTTTGGAGATGACAAATTTTATGAAATCATGTAGATTAATAAACCTTAAAAGTCAAATCGAGAGTTTGATATGGCTGCCATATTGTTTGTTATCTTTGTTTTTGTCTTGGTTGCAATCTCTCCGAATTTCTCAACTTGACGCCAATGTTGATAAATACTGCACATTAGATCCACCAGCGCCTCCACAGTTGATTTCTACCGAAGTATTTCAGTTCATGGTCGAGTCAAACCAATGACTTATAAAATTGATACTTATCGCTTCCTAGCCTGGCACTCGGCATTAATAGGATAGGGAAAGGACTGGTTAGCTCAGTGTCAGGATAATGTGACTGAGTGGGATATCAGGTCATGGTGCTGCAGCTTGACTTCCCAGTGGGGCAGCACTATAAAATCACCATGAGTGTGCACTGTCAGAAGTAGGTACCCATACTGATATGACCATAGCTGTTGCCAGGATGTAAAACTCCAACAACGAACCAACCATCTTGTATATAAGCGCCATGGTGCTGGTTGCAGAGTATCCCAGTTGGATGCAGCACTATAAAGCGCTACCAGTCATGAAGGATGCTCATCTGGCTGTGGCTGTCAGCTCTCAGTTTGACTGTGAGTTATGGGCACTCATACTCATATTAAATATGCACCGTCTTTCTCGTCTATTTATACCCACTCTCTCAATAGAGGGGAGCGGGACATAGCTCAGGCGGTAAAGTGTCCACCTGTGAAGGCGTCGGTCATCCGATCGATCCTACTCAGTGGACACATTTGTAGTTTGGGCTATTTCACGTTCCAACCAGTGGTCCACAACTGGTTCATCAAAGGCTGTGGTATGTGTTGTCCTGTCTGTGGGAAAGTGTGCTCGAGAGGCATCGTTAGATAAAACAAACTTTCCTTTTCCCCACTCACTCTTGCTGAAGGAGAGACGCAGACACAAATCATATATTATGTCAATGCACCTGTTCCAGTTGGTTGATTGTTGGAGTTTTACGTCCTGGCAACATCTAAGGTCATATCAGGACAGAACCGGGGAGCAGACCCATGATGGTTGGTTGGTTGGTTGTTGGAGTTTTACGTCCTGGCAACATCTAATGTAATATCAGGACGGGTACCGACTTGTGACAGTGTGCACTCATGACGACTTTATAGTGCTGCCCCCCTGGGAGACCAGACCACCAGCACCATGACATGATATCCCACTCAGTCACATTATCATGACACCGAGCCAACCACTCGTTGCTCTAACATATTAATGCCGATATATATATATGTATATTATGTAGGCGACTGACACTGGTCAACATCCGGGGAGGTGAGGTGGGCGAGATGGCGCCACCGGTACAGTGATGTATCTTACGCAGGATAACAATAATAATAATAAGTAATATTACCTTGCGAATCTTTATACTCGCATAATACGTTATACATCACATAATGTTGAGTTGTATAATCTACTTTAATTGAATGTGACACGTCTTTTACTTTAAAGGGCTAACTTTGGAGATATTCAAAGGGAAAACATGCAAAATTAATTTTGGTGCGCAGACTAAAATATTGGATAAAGACTTTTTTGCCCGCCCATTTCCAAGCATAGCAGCACACACCAAACTGCAATGAATGCTTAATGAGTGCGCCCATATCAAAGTTTTGGATATCGACTGTGGTGTTCTCTGTGGCAGAGTGGTTAGAGTGTTTGACTTTTTTCTAGGTCGGACTCCTAATCTGAAGGTCAGTGGTTCGATTCCCTGTGCCCCCACCTCTGCCAATTTGGATTTCCACTGCTGTGTATAACTTACAGCATCATCAAAGGCTACTTGCTCTCATACCATTATCTATGTGGTCTGGGAGGTTAAAAATCCCTTAGGTCAGTAAAAGTGTAGGCTCGGGTTTTCTATCGACAAACTGTATAATGGTGAAAACAAGCCTATTCAGGCTTATCCATGATGATAGGCAGTATAAATCTTCAAGAGAAGACCAAATCGAGGTGAGCTTTTCAGTTTTGAAAATGTGACGCTTTCATCAGATTACGCAGCTTTAAACTACTGAATGTTGAGAGAATTGATGACATTAAAAAAAATTATATAAATTAAAGATTTGTTTGCGTTTGATTAGTGTTAATAATTTAGGGGAGAAAGAAGAAGAAGAAGAAGAAGAAGAAGAGAGAAAATAAGCATCATGTGATTGCCTTTTCACAGCCGCCTGCTCTATAGGTGAGAGATCTTGACAATGGGACCAACCATTGCTATGTGTCATTGAACCAGGTAAAGTAGGCAGCCTGCCTGCCTACATACTGAGTGTCTAGTTAGAGAGTGCCAGTCACTCAGCTCTGCACACGACATCATACACACACCACACTCCACACCACGGTAAGAGCCAACATCCACTGTGCTAGTTAGTACTTGCATCAGTCCCCACTCACCTCTCTCTCACTCTCAGGCAAGGAGCCACCTAGACAGCCACTGAGGTAGGTGTTCATAGGGTGATTGCATTAGGGAGCCTTGGTAGTGTATTGGTTAGCATGCTAGATGCAGAATGGCAAGACGTGTGGCGTTGAGTCTCGCTGTAGGTGAAATATTTTCCATTGTTCATCCACCTTACCGCACAACATTGAGCTCTCAGGGAAGGTGTCGCGTAGCATAGACAGTTGGGCATGGATGACTGCATCAGGGAGCCTTGGTAGTGTAATGGCTAGAATGCTAGGTGCAGAATGGCATCAAGTGTGGTCTTGAATCCTGCTCGAGGCGCAATATTTTCCATTTCTATCCATCCTCCCCCATGACACTGGCGTCATGACCAGGATCCTGTACAAGTTATGCATTTTAATGCGTATGATCGGTGAACATACCCTGTGTGTATATATGTAAGTGCATTGCCTATATGTATGCAATTGTAAGCATTAAACGACTTATGGAAGTAAACCATTTAAAAGACTTACAATTCTTTGGGAATGAGGATAGTAGCCTGCACTGACCTCTAAAGCAAGCAGCCACATGGACAGATGGGTGTGGATAGGGTGATTGCATTAGGGAGCCTAGGTAGTGTAATGGTTAGCATGCTAGCCCCAGAATGGCAAGAAGTGCCGAATCTTTCTTTAAGTGCTCTGTTTCCTAATTTCATAACCCGCACCACCTTATGGCCAATACAGAAATGGTAAGAAGGGCTTGTTCATAGGTTGTCGATTATTTATGTGCTAGAAATGTCTGATTTGAGGTCATATCAGGACGGATACCGACTTGCGACAGTGTACACTCATTGTGACTTTATAGTGCTGCACCACTGGGAGATCAGGCCACTGGGGATCATGACCTGATATCGCAATAAGTCACTTTATCCTGATACTGAGCAAACCAGTCCTTGTCCCACCATATTAATGTCGAGCGCCAGGCTAGATAGCGACAATTTAGTAAGTTGCTGGGAGTTGACTCGGTCAGAGTTTAGACGCACAAGCAGCGCTCTTACTGATTTGGCCATCCTGTCTGATGGCCACAGTAATAATACTATTACGCCAGGACATTTATCAACCATAGCCACCTAATGAAGTTTATTTGTTGAGAATATATGTCCCAACCACATCAAAGGACCACCTACCAACTTGTAACAGCGGCCATCATTCATGGCGAATTTATAGTACTGCACCACTGGGAGATCAGGCCACTGGGGTCATGACCTGATATCCCACTCACATTATCCCGATACTGAGCAAACCAGTCCTTGCCCTATCCTATTTATGATGAGCGCCAGGCTAGGTAGCAACTAGATACAAGATTCACTCCGTACTGCTGCAGTAGGGGTGCAAACCAACCCGATGTAAAAGCTGTCGAAAAAACGGGTCAATAAATTGAGAGCCTAATTTCACAATCTAAGAAGCAACATTCATTCTTTACATATATTTTATTGATAGCCCGCTACCTTTGAGTTGAAAAATATAATATAATATCTAGTTTAATAAGATTTAAAAGTGAAATCAACGGCGTTCTGCGGCCGCCATCTTGTCTTTTTGTATTCTCTCCCATTTCACCAAATCTGTGCCGATATAAGTAGCCATTTGATACTGGAGCCACAGTTTCTAGTTCAGGTTCCATACTAAAGCTAAAGCCCGTATTTAGACTACGTTGTCCTTCACCCATGTACTACAAGTACCGGGTGAATCTTTTATCTAGGTAGCAACAAGCATGATTTTAGTAAGTCTTTGGCTTGACTTCAGTCAGGGTATAAAATATTCTGACGGAACCACAAGCTTCCCGCACGGGCAGTCAGCCAACACTTTGACCGATTCAGCCATGTCTGGTTATCAAGTTTGTCATACAGGTATGTTATACATAGTATATATTATATATGTACTCCACACACACATATATATCCCCTCTGGATATATACAGTAAAACCTCTCTAGACCGACCCCGCCACAGATCGACCACTCCCCTATATCGATCGCTTTATTTGGGTCCCAACAATACTGGGACCAACCACACGACTTAAAGAGTCCACCTCCCTGAATGGACCACTTAAAGTCGGTCCCATGGTCGGTCGATTAAGAGAGGTTTTCAATCAATCAATAGTTCCGTCCTCTAGTCGAGGGTTGGATGCAATGGTTCTCCACTTGTCCCGATGCTGTGCTGTTCTGATAGACTGTGAATAATTCAAGCCTGTCCACTGTGAAATATTTGTAAACCATGATGTTCTTGGTCTCCCTCTCCCTCTGCTGCCATTCACCTTCCCTTCCAACAATGTACGGTATATTGAACTCTGACGAATGATGTGGCCAAAATAAATAAGTTTCTTTGTCTGTATAGTGGCAAACAAGCTTTTCTTATTTTTAATTTTTCTGAGAACTTCTTTGTTGGTGATCTTCTTTGTCCATGATATTTTCATCATCCTTCGATAAGTCCACATCTCAAATGCTGCTAAACGTTTGTACATTTTCTTAGAGATTGTCCATGTCTCTGCCCCATACATTAGAGTAGACATCTCCCGCGCATACCGGCAACTCCGCGCCTGCCCCTTATACGGCATCACCCTCAACCAGAGGGTATACATTGACCTCGCCCTTCCCTTTGGTTGCCGCTCCTCGGGCGCGGCCTGCGTCCGTGTGACGGCCGCCGTCGCCTGGATCATGAGGCGCGACGGCTTCCACACACTAGTATACGTCGACGACTTTGTCGGGTGCGAGGCCTCCTACCTCAGGGCCTGCCAGGCCTTCGACGCCTTCCTCGCCCTCGCTGCCACCCTCGGGCTCGACGTGGCGCCCGGGAAGTGCCACCCCCCCGCTGTCCGCCTCACCTGGCTAGGCTTCGCCCTCGACAGCGAGGCGATGACGGTTCGCATCGCCCCCGACAAAGTCGACGACCTCGTCCTCTCATGCGAGGCCCGCCTCACCTGCCCTGCCATAACTCGACGCGAGCTCCAGAGCCTCCTCGGGCGCTTGAACCACGTGGGCAGTTGTGTGCTCCCCGCCCGGAGGTTCATGAGTCGCCTCCTCGGGGCGCTCCGCCGCTGCTTCGGCTGCGCCTCGCTCACCCTCGACGACGACGCCCTCCGGGACCTGAGGTGGTTCGCCCTCTACGGCCGGGCCTCCAACGGCCTCCACCTCCTCCGCGCCCCGGCAGGGCGCGTCCACGTCATAGAGTGCGACTCCTGCCTCACGGGCGGGGGCGCCTACTCCGCCACCCACTGCTACGCCCGAGGGTACACCCTCGACTTCCGGGCGCGGTTCCCCGACATCCACGAGTTGGAGGCCGTCAACCTCGTCGTTGCACTGCGCGCCCTCATCCCTGAGGACGTGGCGGGGGCCACCATCGTGATCAACACTGATAACATGGCCTCCGCCGCCTCCCTCACCTCGGGCCGCGCCCGCGATGCTACCCTCGGGACCTGCGCTCGGGAGCTCTGGCTCCTCGCGGCGACCCGATGTTTCACCCTCACCATTCTCCACAAGCCCGGGGCCGAGCTCGTCCTCGCCGACGCCCTCAGCCGCGCCCACCTCGACGGACCCTGGGCCGAGGTGGCCCGCGCCGGCGTTGCCCGCCTCGGGCTCCGCAGCATATCGCCCTCACATGACGCTTTCCCCTTTAACCCCGGCCTCTGATGCAGGTTTTCCCCCGGCCGAGGTGGAGGACGTCGCCCGCCTGCGCCTCGCTTCCTTGGCCCCCTCGACATGGAGGAACCGCCGACGCCAGGCCCGCGACTACGTCGCCTACTGTGTGGCCCGAGGGCTCGCCCCCCTCGCCCCCACCGACTTCCAGATCGCCGCCTACACTGCCTCCCTGTACGCCCGTGGCCTCGCCCCGGCCTCCATCAGGAACGCCCTGTCCGGGGCGTGCACCTGGACCGGGGCGGCCGGAGGGTCAACCACCGCCTTCGACTCTGCCCTCGCCAAGGACGTTTGCCGAGGTGCCGAGCGCGCCTCGACCCACGCCCCTCGCCAGGCGTCCCCTCTGACACCTCCTCTGCCCTCTGGCCGCCTGGAACGCGGCCACCCGGCAGTCCCCCGCGCCTCCCGACGCCCCGGCGTTCATCATGCCCTCCGGTCGCCCCCTCGACCCGCGCACACTCACTGCCCTCATGCGAGGCGCCCTTCACGCCCGAGGTGTCCGGGGGGCCGAGGCCTTCACCCTCCACAGCCTCCGCCGGGGCGCCGCCCAGGCCTGCCATGCCGCCGGAGTCGACATCTCCGACATCATGGCCCAAGGGACCTGGACCTCTGAGGCGGTCCACGCTTACGTCCCCCGCCTCGCCCCCTCGGCGGCCCCTCGAGCCCTCTCCTCTCTCTTGGTTGAGGGCTCCTCGGGCCCACCTCCCGCCAACTACTGACATTACCTCATTTGACACTTTATGATAACACTGACATTTGACGCTCTCATCATGAGCATGCATCATACATGATATTATATTTTACCTTTACCTGTATTGCTGATTTATTACACCTCACATTCATTGTATGTTCATGAAACGCCTCGGGCATTTACTCAATAAAATGCCCTCTTATTCCACTCTCGCCTCCTCGTCCTTCCTTGCCGCGCATCGGTCGTAATGCTCGCATTGCGGTTGATGCGAGGTGAGGGATGACGCGCCCCCCCCCCTCCTCTGTCCTCCAGCCCCTCTCTCTTACATAACCCCCCCCCCTCTCCTTCCCTTATAACCGCCTCCAGCCTCTCCTCCGGCCACTCGCCCTCCTGCCTCCACACACTCCGCTCCTCACACCTCTTTTTTCCCCACCCACCATCCCTATACACCAACTCTCCACTATAGGGTTGAGGGCTCCTCGGGCCCACCTCCCGCCAACTACTGACATTACCTCATTTGACACTTTATGATAACACTGACATTTGACGCTCTCATCATGAGCATGCATCATACATGATATTATATTTTACCTTTACCTGTATTGCTGATTTATTACACCTCACATTCATTGTATGTTCATGAAACGCCTCGGGCATTTACTCAATAAAATGCCCTCTTATTCCACTCTCGCCTCCTCGTCCTTCCTTGCCGCGCATCAATGTAGCTATGTGTGACTCTGGCCTAATTCGTAACGTGAGTCGACGTCAGGCCCGTGAGTGAGTACCATCAGTCTAACAACAGTCCAGCATGCTCAGCGTACGGACACTGAGGAAAAAGGTTCACACCACGTTCACAGCACGTTCGCTTACGTTAGAGCACATTACATATGTTATGCGCATGGCAGCCATTCATCAACTACGTCAAATATGTCAAGGCACGTTAGACTTAAGTTAGACTAACATTAGGCACATGTCAGAGACACGTTAGACCTACGTCGAGATACATTTACACCACGTTCTCAGCGCATGGACTGCATGTTCCTCCCGACTCTACTGTAAGTTGATGTAGCTCTACTTATACCGACATAGCTCTAATGAATGTCTAACATATCTCGACGTAAGCCTAACGTGAGCGCAACGCAAGCCCAACATAACCCAACGTAATGGCCTTTACGTCGAGCTATGTCAAAAGTTTTGGGTATGTCCAAAACCTTGACGTGTGTCACCGTATCTTGACGTAACCTGACGTAATTTTACGTATCTCGACATAGACTTAGCGAACGAGTAAAGTATGTCGATGTATCTCGGCATAATGGCCAAATTTCACCTATGTTGGCTTACGCTACCACATTACGTCATAGTGTGACAGGGCCATTAGATATTAAAGGAGTATGTAAACATTTTTTTTTCAGCAAAGAAGGGAATAAATAGTAAGTCAAGTTCGCAGAACCAGTTTATTACTGACGCCTACAGCATCATAATTTATAAATGCATATTTCCGCTTCAAGCATCTCCAAAATTAGTCATTTATAATAAGAGTTACTTCAATAGGAAGCTAAGGCGCCGATAACGATCAAAATTATATGTTGTTCGAAAAAATTGGCAAAAACTCAAAACCACCAGAGTAATTTTCTTTGCCAAATATTTTATTCATCAGAACACATAATTTGGTAGTACCGAAGCACTGGTCTTGTGAGTGTCCATAGTCAAGGCCCGGTCACATACATATTAGTGGACGTAGTTGAACGTAGTGGAGGCTAATGTTAGTTGAACTTAGTTCAACTTAGTTGAACTTAGTTGAACTTAGTTGAACTTAGTTGAACGTAGTTGAACGTAGTTGAACGTAGTTGAACGTAGTTGAACGTAGTTGAAAGTAGTTGAACGTAGTTGAACGTAGTTGAGCGTAGTTGAACATAGTTGAACATACTTGAACGTAGTTGAACATAGTTGAACATAGTTGAACGTAGTTGAACATACCGGCATCCATACTTCTCCGGTATGTTCAACTACATTCAACTATGTCCAACTACGTTCAACTACATTAGCCTCCACTACGTTCAACTACGTCCACTAAAGTGTATGTGACTGGGCCTTTACAGTTATTTGCCCAGTTTGTTGACAATAAATGTTAGTAATATCATGGTGTATGAGAATGGGTACAGTTTTAGGCTTGCATTACTTGCATTCATCTGTTAAAGGTGCAGAGCATGGGATAAAGTAGAGAAAAACTTCCTTTTAAACTTCAAGCAAACTTTAAGCAAGTTGTTCATTGCTGCATGTTATATATTCAAAATAATAAATCTTTGAACAACAAAATGATAGTGAAAATTAGTTTATTCCTCACACACTGTGTGACAATTATCACAGTTTTAATCAGGCATAACTCTCCTTTCCCAGCATGATACGCGGAAAGAGATCAATTCTGTTTTGTAATCGGCATATATGATGACACATGGGCTTTCACGTGGTAAAAGAGCAGCGCTTCCAAAAATTACCCTGGGAAATATTTTCCTTTCTAATTTACATGTAACAAATATTCTATTAATGTTGACTTTTGTTAAACAATCCCTCTTCATTATGAATTACTGCTTAGAATATTTAAGATGATTTCAAGTTAGTCAGGGTTTGTCTGGCTCCAACAAAACTGAACACATGGGAAGAGTTCAGGTGCAAAACCATGTAAATGCCAATCCAAAAATGTGGTTTAAATCAAAGATTTTTACCTGAAAATAATGTTATTTCTCACTAATTCCACTTTTCCTATGATCACATGGTTACGGAGCAATGAACAAAAGAGAAGGAATATAAACAAAATATTGTTGAGGGTTTGATTCCAATGTTTATCTCCATTTTTGTATTGGCGTTTACGGGGTTTTACACCTGAGTTCTTCATATTTATTGGTCAGGAAGTTGATTCTAGTTTTTAATTCGTGGAACACTGATACAACAACAATGGCGCAATTCCCACAATATTCTATTATTGTTCTCTTATGCAACAATAATTCCAGTACCTCGCCTTTTCACAGTAGCGGCTCTAATTTCTAGCTCTGCCGGCTCCCCGCGTTGTCTTCACTTCACAGCTTCGTTTCCAACTACATGTACAGTGTGTTTCATTCTGGCCACCACTTACGTTATACTCAGTTGGGCCAAGGCTGGTTACCGAAACAAACACATAGCCCCCCAACCACCCTAGCGATGGTTACCACAGTGCTGCCGCTAAGCATTGTGGGTGGCCACAATAGCCATGCACCTGAACTTACTCTAGGGCTATTCATTCATATTTAATTATTATACACATTGTTACAGATATTATTTATACACAACGCCTCATATTTAACCAAACTGTCGCATATTTTGATCATTTGATTTTGTTTTCAGATGAATTTAGAGAGCAAATTCATTTGGATCATGTTCTGCACTTGCGGTGTGATGATGATCAACCTGATGGTGGTAACACAACATAAATGGCCATCAATGAACAGAATCAAAACAAGGCAGACCACGTGGCTTTCGAACCCAGGCCATATCCATGCAGGGCCACGCAGGTTTGGAAGTGGAAAAAACAGATTAAGAATTGATAGAGCGCAACTCGAGAAGCCACTGGAGAATCACCCCAAGATACAACGCAAGAAGAAACTTGCAAAGCAACTCGAAAAGCAGCTAAAGAATCTAAGAGAGCAATCTAATGTGTTGCGATGGCAGTTCAAAGCACACTCCACACAGAGCGTCCAGGCAGCTGCTCGGAATATCTACTTCCTGAAGGTCCACAAGACAGGTTCTTCTACACTTGCCACCATCTTGTCAGCTTTCGCATGGAGAAACGAGCTTCGCGTCACCACCTACAAGAAACTTCCAAATAAGCCATTCCAACCTGGGAATCACATCCAGGTGTTGTGTCCGCCATTTGTCGCAGGCAACAGCACCAGGTACAACGTCATCTTGGAGCACACTCACTATGAGCCTGACATCATCGTCCAGGTCCTCGAAACACCTGTCAGGTGCGTATCCATGGTTCGGAGTCCGGTCGCCTGGCTGCAGTCGTTTTTAAGCTACACAACATACTTTGCGAAGACGAAGCTCACCAGCGACAGGGTCCAGACGGCTGCAGCATTTGTGCAGAAGCTCGATAATCCACTCTGGGTCGGTCGACATTGGGCGAAGCTGCAGCGAATGCGCAACTGGACCTCGAAGCTGTTCCTGATCAACACCACCACCAATCATGTGGGGAGGAAGGATGCGCTCAGAAATCTTGCCGACATATTTCTGGTTGGCATCACCGAACACTTTGACGAGTCGCTGATCCTCTTCCGCAGACAGCTCGGGTGGACTATGAAAGACATACTCTTCTCTCAACGTGATAAGAAGTGGAAGGAGCAAGATCCTCAGCTGATTATTCACGACAAGGTCTATAAGCGACTGTGTGAATGGATGACGACAGACTGTCGCCTGTACGATTTCTTCAATGCGACATTCTGGCAGATGATCTACCAAGAAGGCGATAGCCTCCACGAGGAAGTCAAGCACTTCCGCCTTGTTCGAGCAGAAGTTGAAACCTTCTGCAACCCTATCCTAAATAGCATCAAACAAGAATGGAAGAGTGTTAAAAAACTGGAATTAGATGCGGTGCTGCAGATTCCACACTCGACCTGGCATGGACCGTTCAATTACACTATGGTGGACTGTGCACTGCTCCATTTGGACCCAGAGATATATAGGGCATTGTTTTACTACCGGCAGAATAAGAGCCGAAATTGCTGGAAGCGCTGTCCTTTTGCGGAGGGACAACCCATGTGTCACCACATATGCCAATTACAAAACAGAACTGACCTCTTTCAGCAGATCATGCTGGAGAAGGAGAGTTATGCCCAATTAAAACTGTGGTAATCAATTTTCTGATGCAGAATGCTTAGCTGGATTTGATCCGTAGATATCCTACTTTTTAAATGGGTGCACGCGTTAAAGGTTTGTTGCAGTTTGGTGCTCCTGTGCTCTGCCGTTATGCATGAAAAGTGGATAAAACAAAGCTTTTATGTCTGGCAGTTCAGGGGAGTACACACCAAGATTTATGTTGTATGCTTTGTCTTCAAATAACTCTGTCATACAATATTTCTCATTTTCATCACCCCGCCATGACACTGGTTCCGTGACCAGGATCCTGTACAAGCTACACGCTGTATAGTTGTTGAACCTACCATGTGTATGAATATGTAAGTGCATTGCCTGTATGTATGTAATTGTAAGCATTAAATGCCTTACAATTCCAGGGGGATGAGTGTAGTATTCTGCACTAAGGTCTCAGGCAAGGAGTCACATCGACAGGTAGACGTGGAGGATGTTAGGCTTGGAGTGGCCAGAAGTGTGTGTTTATAACATAAGACTTGCTCTAGCCCGCCCTGATATGACCTGAGATGTTGGTAGGACGTAAAACAACAACAAACAAACTTGCTCTAGGTTCAATATTTCCCTTGTTAGCCTTCTCCACGACAGTAGTACCGTGACCAGGATCCTGTACAAGCTATACGCTGTATGGTCGGTGAACCTACCCTGTGTATGTATATATATATGTAAGCACATTGCCTGTATTTGTTTACTCGTAAGTAAGTATTAACCAACTTATCGACACAAGCCATTTAAAAGACTTAGGATTCCAGGGGGACGATTGTAGTAGTCTGCACTGACTTCTCAGGCAAGGAGCCGCATAGACAAGCAGGCATGGATAGGGTGATTCCATCAGGGAGCCTAGATAATCTAATGGTTATGATGCTGACACTTGAATGGCAAGAAATGGGGGTAGCGCTAAGCGAAGCGGGTTATACCTCTGTGTATTGAAATCAGTTGTGCATATTACATATTACCATTGTGTTGTGATCGACTGAATAGTGTTTTCATAGAACTTGTTATCAATTGATCTATCGCACACACAAATAAGTTATCCTGTGATATGTGTAGCCAGACGGGATGGCCGAATGACTTGAGCATCCACCCACATCCCACGTTGGTAAGTTGTGGGTTTGGAATCCCAGTCGAGTCAAACCAATGAAAAATGTATATTCATCACTAACTAGCCTGGCACTCGCCTTTACCAGGATAGGGCAAGGGGCAGGGGAATGAGGAAGACCAATCGTCCGCGATTGAAATTGTCCCTGCATAATCAACTGATGTCACAAAAAAAGAAAATTAAAAGTGTATAGACCTATTTCATATGACGTCAGCATAGGTATTTAGGTCAGTGCGCATGCAGCTTGGCTGCAGGACGACACAGTGTCACACTGCAAACTCAATGGCCATGAGCAATCTTCATAGAGAAAAGGTGAAATATCTCTAAAACCACACTACCTAGAAACAAACTGTTTGGATCACATATAGAAACCATCTTTAACAAAAAGATTATATTAAATTTATATGGTTGGGGTTCTGCATTTCTATTAATTTTGAATAAAACTGATGTTTTGAAATGCGCATACTGGCAAACTCAATGCATTGTCAATGGTCGTGAGCAATCTTCACGCAGAAAAATGTTAATATCTCTAAAACCACACCACCTAGAAACAAACCGCTTGGAACATATATAGAAAACATGTTTAACGAACAGATTATATTACATTTATAAGGTTAGGGTTCTGCATTTCTATTAATTTAGAATAAAATTGATGTTTTGCACTGTGCATACCGGCAAACTCAATGGCAGTGTGCCTTCGTTCTGCAGCCAAGCTGC
This sequence comes from Branchipolynoe longqiensis, assembly GCA_030323885.1. Taxonomy (NCBI): domain Eukaryota; kingdom Metazoa; phylum Annelida; class Polychaeta; order Phyllodocida; family Polynoidae; genus Branchipolynoe; species Branchipolynoe longqiensis. The sequence goes on from CM059190.1 coordinate 7,337,870, forward strand.
GTGCGCAGACACAATGTTTATAAACATTGAAAGGGGTCTATTCACAGTTTTGTTAATTCCTTTCCTTTTTCAAAAGCTGCCCACTGTTATCCACATTTTAAACATGGGGTATTTATTTAATAGAGGTGGCAACATGTGTTGTCTATTCTCAATTGTTTTGTGTCAAATTCAAACACCTCATCGTTATTTATTGCTATACTCGATTTTACCACTGTCAAGTAACCCACATTGCCAATTGTCACTCGATGTTACCACTGTCAAGTAACCCATATTGACAATTGTCACTCAATTTTACCACTGTCAGGTAACCCATATTGACAATTGTCACTCAATTTTACCACTGTCAAGTAACCCATATTGACAATTGTCACTTGATTTTACCACTGTCAAGTAACCCACACTGGCAATTGTCACTCGATGTTACCACTGTCAAGTAACCCATATTGACAAGGGTCACTCGATTTTACCACTGTCAAGTAACCCATATTGACAATTGTCACTCAATTGTACCACTGTCAAGTAACCCATATTGATATTTCTCACTCGATTTTACCACTGTCAAGTAACCCACATTGTCAAGTGTCACTCGATTTTACCACTGTCAAGTAACCCATATTGACAATTGTCACTCAATTTTATCACTGTCAAGTAAACCATATTGACAATTGTCACTCGATTTTATCACTGTCAAGTAACCCATATTGACAAGTGTCACTCAATTTTACCACTGTCAACTAACACACATTGACAAGTGTCACTCACATTTACCATTCGCTGATGCCGTCAACTAGCCTACTAACCCACATCGACAATCATCACTAGATTTTGTCATTTTCTGACACGGTCAACTGACCCACATTGATAAGTATCCCTCAATTTTACCATTCACTGACAGTCAACCCACATCGACAAGTGTCACTCAATTATACCATTTACTCAAACTGTCAACTAACCCATATTGACAAGTGTCACTCACTTTTACCATTCGCTGACTCTGTCAACTAACCCAAATTTACAAGAGTCACTTACTTTTACCATCTTCTGACACTGTCAACAAACCCGCATGGACAAGAGTCACACACTTTGACCATTCGCTGACACCGTCAACTAACGCACATTGACAATTATCACTCGAGTTTACCCTTCAGTTTTGTATCATTTTCTCCCATCATCCTGTAATTAATATGCTTAATTATCAAGCGATATAATTACATTAAATAGGACACTAAGCCAGGTTTATATTTTGAACTTCTCTTCCTTCTAAAGAGTTTGTCTTCTAACACAGAGGTAGAAGCAAGTACCAATTGACCAAAACTGACATATCCCTGTTAATATATCAGGGGCGTAGCTTCCATGTATACCACCTGAAATTCCCTAGCTAGGCCCCTGTATATGAATATCTTCCAACAACAATTCAATCTATATAATACATGCTTGTACATATAATGATGATCTATCTTACTAATGATAATAAAGAAAAGACTTTGATGTTGTCGCCTTCAGTCGCGTGTATTCTTTCATTTTCTGGGATTTGTGGGTCAGTTTGTATGCTGCTAGGCAACATGTACAATATATAGGCTGATGAATGTAACTATGCCATCGCTTGTGTATGTTGCTAGGCAACATGTACACTCTACAGTGTGATGAATGTGACTAAGACATCGCCGTTATGGGTCATTGTGTATGCTGCTAGGCAACATGTATAATCTACAGCGTGATGAATGTGACTAAGACATCACCGTTATGGGTCATAGCATATGTTGCTAGGCAACATCTATACTCTACAGCATGATAAGGACCAGACGGGATGGCCGAGTGAGTTAGAGCGTCCGTCTCCCGTGCTGGTAGATCGTGGGGTTGTGGGTTCGAACCCTGGTCGAGTCAAACCATGACTTAAAAATTGATACTTGTTGCTTCCTTGCCTGGCGCTTGGCATTATTAGGATAGGGCAAGAACTGGTTGGCTCAGTGTCAGGATAATGTGACTGAGTGGGATATCAGGTCATGGTGCTGGCGGCCTGGTCTTCTAGTGGGGCAGCACTATACATTTGCCATGAGTGCGCACTGTGACAAGTCGGTACCCGGCCTGATATGACCTTAGATATTGCTAGGATGTAAAACAACAACAAACAAACAAACAGCATGATGAATGTGACTAAGACATCGCCGTTATGGGTCATTGTGTATGTTGCTAGGCAACATGTATAATCTACAGCATGATGAATAAGCAACATCTACAATCTACAGCACATCATCATCATCATGCTGTCGGTCGCGATGCGACAAAGACTGCTTTCATTACTTGACTGCCGCTCTCCATTTAGCTCTCTGCTGTGAGAGTTGTGTCCATGAGTCGGTCTTAATGTCTCTCAGCTTCAGGTTTCTCTTGATGGTATCCTTGAACCGGAGACGGGGGCGCCCTCTCTTTCTGTAGCCAGAAGACAGTTGAGAATAGAGGATCTGCTTTGGTAGCCTGTCTGATGACATCCTCATGAGGTGTCCAGTCCACCGGAGATTCTTTTTGATCAGAAGATCTTCCATAGAGGGCAGCCCCATCCGTTCGAGTATTCACATTTCATGAAAGCTGCCTGCAAAAGTGTTGAAGTGCTGCTGGCTTTTGCAAGTTACCAGCGGCACTCTCTCGGGGAGCAAATAGAGGTTTCACACCGGCAAGAACATGTCAAGACAGGCGCAAAACTATTTGTCCCTGCAGTGGCTGGTCGGGAGATGTTGGGAGTTCCATACATCAACCGCCCTTAATGCTGCCACAGTGACATGGTTTTCTGTTTAGGGTTTGCTCCCTTAGCCTTCGGTTCTGTCAAGAACCTGTACCACAAGGCAGTGGTTTAGAACTCTGCAAGGCAGGGGCGTCAAACTCCCTGAGGTATTGCTATACCTGCAATACCTGCATACCTACAGCTCAGTGTCAACATAATCTGACTGAATGGGATATCAGGTGCTGGAGGCCTGGTCTCCCAGTGGGACAGCACTATAAAGTCACAACGAGTGCGCAATGTCATAAGTCAGTACCCATCCTGATATCACCTTAGGTGTTGCGAGAACCTAAAACTCCAACAACCAACCAACCATCTGTCAACACACCGTCCTAACAAGACAATGGAGGTCTTGGCTCTGACACAGCATCTACTCCAATGAATAATACAGGTTCACAAAACTATAAAGATCTATGCTGCCTATCATGGATAAGTCTGAATAGCCTTGTTTTCACCATCAGACAGTTTGTCGATAAAGAGCCTGACTCTACCCTTTTACCGACCCACGGGACTTTTAACCTCCCACACCACATAGATATGGTATACGAGCAACTGGCTTTTGATGATGCTGTAAGTTATACATGTCAGTGAAAAAACAAATTGGCAGAGGTGATGGCATAGGGAATCAAACCACCAACCTTCAGATTAGGAGTCTGACCTAGAAAAAAGGCAGACACTCTACCCACTCCGCCGCAGAGAAGACCACGTATACAAAAGCACTCATGGACAGTGTGAAAGTACGATGTCTGAACACTTTGACTTCTGGATACTGAATGCTTTATTCCCCTTACAGGGGTCTAGACCTTCGGCACACTTAGTCATGTGATGTCATCTCATTTGCATATATTACAGACGTGTCTAGACATCTAGACATCTAGACGTCTATTATGCATATATCACAGACAGCTCATATGTTTCCAGTTATTTCGCGGGGACAACTTCAACTCAGTCAGCCTCAAGCTGCATAGTCTGATGACAGCGTCATACTTTCTAAACCAAAAGGCTTATCTAGATTTGATTCTGCACATCCAACGTAGATACTGGTGACACCAGGGACCCTAGGTGGTGTAATGGTTAGCACACTGGCCCGGAATCCAAAGAGATGTGGGTTCGAGTCCCGCTCTAGGCGCAATATTTCCCATTTCATCACCCCCACGACATATATATATATATATATATATATACATAAGCTAAGTATATAGCAACAACTCTAGGCAATTTTCTTTTGCTTCTGGAATTATTCTAATTTCATCGGATTTTGTAACTTTAAAACTGCATAGTCCGATAGCTTTGAGTTTCTGTCATTTTTCGGAAATAACTATATTGAATTGATTGTTATAATCTACCTTATCAATCAATCAATCAATAGGATACAGCTATAATAGGCCTTGGACCTGTTAGCCGCTCTTAATTAATAGAAATGGAGACAGTTCTTCAGATGTGGTCGATCGTAGCAACTGTCACTGGCTCCAAGATATATGTAATGCTTGACCAGTATGGATCCAGTCGGGACTTGAAACAGTTCACCGACTCTGCTGCTATGACACTCTCCGGCAAGTCATTCCACAGGTCAACCACCCGAAAGCTACTTTGAAGTAATTTATATCTTTGACTAGCTTTTCAGATATTTGAAGTGCGAACATATCAAATTAGTTTTGGCAAGCACACCAAAACTCCAACACCATAGGTTTCTGCAATAACAGGTTGTAGTAAATTGGCACCGTATTCCCTTCTGTGTGGCAACAAATGCTTAATAAGCACATGTGTATCTAAGTTAGATATATAGAATCAAATCTAGATAATTGCTCTGGTTTTGAAAATGTGATGCTTCATCGGATTAGGTTATGAAATAAGACTGTTCCAGAAAATAGCATATATCTGACAAGTGTTGAAATATCTGGAGGGGTGGAGGGGGCGAGGGGGGGGGGGATGCAGCACTTGGAGTGAGTGGGTGAGTGGATGAGTCACTCATCCACTCAGTGGGTAGGTGAGTGGGTGTGGGTCATTCCCAGGTCTACCGCAAAGTGAGCAGTACCGGAATGAGCGCCAGATCCGGTTAGCGGCAACTGACGGAACTACCCAGGCAGCACTGCTCCAGTGGTAATAATTATTGACAATAATAAATATTGTATTAAACGATACACAACTATACTTAATGGGATTTTAATTGTTTTTAATTTAGCACATTAGAGATACAAGCTAGTGATCTCCCACTCAGTCACATTATCCTGACAGTGAGCTAACCAGTCTTTGCCCTATCCTGTTAGAGTCACCCCATGATGATATCCTACTCAGTCACATTATCCTAGTACTGAACAAACCAGTCCTTGCTCTATGCTGTTAGAGTTACAGCATGATGATATCCCACTCAGTCACATTATCCTGACATTGAACACACCAGTCCTTGCCATATCCTATTAGAGTCACATCATGATGATATCTCACTCGGTCACATTATCCTGACATTGAACACACCAGTCCTTGCCCTATCCTATTAGAGTCACATCATGATGATATCCCAATCAGTCACATTATCCTGACACTAGGCAAATCGAACCAGTGGTCCACAACTGGTTCATCAAAAGCTGTGGTATGTGCTGTCCTGTCTCTGAAAAGTGCATATAAAAGATCCCTTGCTGCTTATGGGAAAGAGTAGCCTATGTGGTGGCAGTAGGTTTCCTCCAAAGAAATATTTCAGAATGACCATATGTTTGATGTTGAATAGCCGATGATAAAAAATCAATGTGCTCTAGAGGTGTCGTTAAATAAAACTAACTTTTGTTTCTCTGGGCAAATCAGTCCTTGCCCTATATTATTTGAGCTACAGCATGATGATATCCCACTGAGTCACATTATCCTGACACTGAGTAAACCAGTCCTTGCCCTATATTATTTGAGCTACAGCATGATGATATCCCACTGAGTCACATTATCCTGACACTGAGTAAACCAGTCCTTGCCCTCTCCTCTTAATGCCCAGTGCCATGTTAGGTAACGGCAAGTATAAATTATTTAAGTCGTTGGTTTGACTCGGCCGGATTATAAATGCACAACCTCCTAGAAGGCAGACCAGCCAGCACTCCTATCAATTCGGTCATCACGTCTGGTGGCTTTATAGTGCTGCCACAATAAGGGGGCATGGCACTGGCATAATGACCACCCTATCACATTATCCTAACACGTTGTAAAATATTCCGATTTAATGCATTGGTGGGGGAATGCAAATGTTCTATTACTGATCGGGTATACGTGACCAGGTGCATGTATGTGTATATGTAGGTGATGGTGGTGCCTGAGTGAGATGTAAATAGACATAGTGGTGCTGGCAGGGCTGTGTGTAAGGGGCACTCAGAGCCTACCCCCTCCCCCCTCTGCTAGGTAGGATCACCACACTCAGGCTCAAGGCAGGTGGTGGCCAGGGGAGCCACACAGCTTGGTGGTGGTGGGCAGATCACTGGTAACCATGGGGACCAGGAATGCTGGATCCCTATTGGTAGAGCTAAGAATGCTTGTTTCCCATTGGGAGAATAGGGTGGGGTGATACTCTACAATGAACCCATGTAACGATATAAATCATAAGCCACAGGTCTTGACTCTCTCTCTTCTTTCACACTTTATACTCTTCCTTTCTCTTTGCCTGTATTGATTTCACTATAGCGTGGCTAGACAACCACAGATTCTTTACAATCGGTTCAACCAAATCGTAGTAATGTAAAACGCCAAGCAATGTACCGATATACCTTGCGGCTTTGCTATGTGCTTCAGTATTTGCCATCCCAGTTCTACTAGGGCCTCAAGTTCCATATATGGTAATAATGGTGTATGCCTAACTGTGACCACTGTATGCACAAGGCAGTACACGAATGTATGCGTGCAGGTGAGTGTATGTTCATAAAAGACCCCTTTGCTGCTTATCGGAAAGAGTAGCCTGTGTTGGCGGTGAGAGTTTGGGTGTTGGACCAGGGTGTGCACATGTGGGTATTAGACCGGGGTGTGCACATGTGGGTATTAGACCGGGGTGTGCACATGTGGGTATTAGACTGTGGTGTGCACATGTGGGTATTATCCAGGGGTGTGCACACGTGGGTATTATACCGGGGTGTGCACATGTGGGTATTAGACCCAGGTGTGCACATGTGGGTATTACTATTAGACTGGGGTGTGCACAAGGGGGTTTTATACCAGGGTGTGCACATGTGGGTATTAGACCGGGCTATGCACATGTGGGTATTAGACCAGGGTGTGCACATGTGGGTATTAGACCAGGGTTTGCACATGTGGGTATTAGACCGGGGTGTGCACATGTGGGTATTAGACCGTGGTGTGCACATGTGGGTATTATACTGTGGTGTGCGCATGTGGATATTAGACTGTGGTGTGCACATGTGGGTATTAGACCAGGGTGTGCACATGTGGGTATTAGACCAGGGTGTGCACATGTGGGTATTAGACCGGGGTGTGCACATGTGGGTATTAGACCGGGGTGTGCACATGTGGGTATTAGACCGTGGTGTGCACATGTGGGTATTATACTGTGGTGTGCACATGTGGATATTAGACTGTGGTGTGCACATGTGGGTATTAGACCAGGTTGTGCACATGTGGGTATTAGACTGGGGTGTGCACATGTGGGTATTAGACCGGGGTGTGCACATGTGGGTATTAGACCGGAGTGTGCACATGTGGGTATTAGACTGTGGTGTGCACATGTGGGTATTATACTGTGGTGTGCACATGTGGATATTAGACTGTGGTGTGCACATGTGGGTATTAGACCAGGGTGTGCACATGTGGGTATTAGACTGGGGTGTGCACATGTGGGTATTAGACCGGGGTGTGCCCATGTGGGTATTAGACCGGGGTATGCACATGTGGGTATTAGACCGTGGTGTGCACATGTGGGTATTAGACCGTGGTGTGCACATGTGGATATTAGACCAGGGTGTGCACATGTGGGTATTAGACTGAGGTGTGCACATGTGGTTATTAGACCGTGGTGTGCACATGTGGGTATTATACTGTGGTGTGCACATGTGGGTATTAGACCAGGGTGTCCACATGTGGGTATTAGACTGTGGTGTGCACATGTGGGTATTATACCGTGGTGTGCACATGTGGATATTAGACCAGGGTGTGCACAAGTGGGTATTAGACTGTGGTGTGCACATGTGGGTATTAGACCGTGATGTGCACATGTGGATATTAGACCAGGGTGTGCACATATGGGTATTATACTGTGGTGTGCACATGTGGGTATTGGACCGTGGTGTGCACATGTGGATATTAGACTGTGGTGTGCACATGTGGGCATTAGACCGTGGTGTGCACATATGGGTATTATACCGGGGTGTGCACATGTGGGTATTAGACTGTGGTGTGCACATTTGGGTATTAGCCCGGGGTGTGCACACGTGGGTATTATACCGGGGTGTGCACATGTGGGTATTAGACCGGGGTGTGCGCAAGTGGGTATTAGACCAGGGTGTGCACATGTGGGTATTAGACCGTGGTGTGCACATGTGGATATTAGACTGTGGTGTGCACATGTGGGTATTAGACTGTGGTGTGCACAAGTGTGTATTAGACCAGGGTGTGCACATGTGGGTATTAGACTGTGGTGTACACATGTGGGTATTAGACAGTGGTGTGCACATGTGGATATTCGAATGTGGTGTGCACATGTGGGTATTAGACCATGGTGTGCACATGTGGGTGGGTATTAGACAGTGGTGTGCACATGTGGGTATTAGACCGGGATGTGCACATGTGGGTATTAGACCAGGGTTTGCACATGTGGGTATTAGACCGGGGTGTGGACATGTGGGTATTAGACTGGGGTGTGCACATGTGGGTATTAGACCGGGGTGTGCACAAGTGGATATTAGAGTGTTGAGGGATGTATCTGTACGTGTTGGGGGTGAGTATGTGTGTGTGTTTTGGGGGAGGGGGTGTGATGTTGAGGGTGTGTGGGGTGGGGATGTAGGGGATGTGGCTGACGCTCCAAGTCTAAGGCGTGTGTCTGTTTGTGGCACACAACCAGCAACATGTGTATAATTTATGGTCGGTCCTATCATCGACAGACTCCAGAAGACCGATTGGTGTAGGCGGCAGTGTGTGTGGTGTGTGTGGTGTGTGTGGGGTGTGGTGTGTGGTGTGTGTGGTGTGTGGTGTGTGGTGTGTGTGGTGTGTGGTGTGTGGTGTGGGTGGTGTGTGGTGTGTGTAGTGTGTGTTGTGTGTGGTGTGTGGGGTGTGGGGTGTGTGTGGTCTGGGTGGTGCGTGTGATGTGTGGTGTGGGTGGTATGTGTGGTGTGTGGTGTGTGGTTTGTGTGTGTGTGGGTGGGTGTGTGTGTGTGTGGTGTGTGTGGGTGCGTGTGGTGTGTGGTGTGTGGTGTGTGGTGTGTGTGTTGTGTGGTGTGGTGTGTGTGGTGTGTGTAGTGTGTGTTGTGTGTGGTGTGTGGTGTGTGAGGTATGTGTGGTCTGGGTGGTGTGTGTGATGTGTGGTGTGGGTAGTATGTGTGGTGCGTGGTGTGTGGTTTGTGTGATGTGTGATGTGTGTGGTGTGTGTGGTGTGTGTGGTGTGTGTGGTGTGTGTGGTGTGAGTGGTATGTGATTTGTATGGTGTGTGGTGTGTGTGTGGTGTTTTGTGTGTGGGATGTGTGTGGTGTGTGTTGTGTGTGTTGTGTGATGTGTGTGCTGGGTGTGGTGCGTAAGATGGGTGTGGTGTGTGGTGTGTATGGTGTGTGTGGTGCGTGTGGTATGTGTGGTGGGTGTGGAGGGTGGGTATGGCGTGGTCTGTGGTAAGTGATGTGTGTGGTGTGTGTTGTGTGTTGTGTATGTGGTGTGCATGGTTTGTGTGGCATGTGTGGTCTGGTGTGTGTTGTGTGATGTGTGTGGTGTGTGTGGCGTGTGTGGTGTCATGTGTGTTGTGTATGTGGTGTGTGGTGTGTGTGGTGTGTGTGGTGTGAGTGGTGTGTGTGGTGAGTGTGGTGTGTGTGTTGTATGTGGTGTGCGATGTGTGCGATGTGTCTGGTGTGTGAGGTGTGTGTGGTGTGTGTGGTGTGTGTGGTGTGGGTGGTGTCTGTGGTGTGTGTGGTGTATCGTGTCAGCAATATGTCACTTCTATTTTGACCATAACATGATAAACCAGGGACTGCCTTGGGCTTTGAAGCTATCTCAGCTTTACCTGTTATTCAGGTCATGGCGCTGGCAGCCTCTGATTCCAGTGGGGTAGCACTATATAGTCACCAAGAATGTGCATGGTCACAAGTCGTTACCCATCCTGATATGACCTTAGATGTAGCTAGAACATACAACAACAACAAACAAAATATAGGTCCATGTGTGCGTGTGTGAGTACATACACGTATGCATGTTTGTGCATATGCTAATTACTCTCTGTGAGGGTGACAATTAGTCTGGAGTTAGCGTAACCAGACATGTTGTAATTTGAATAGGGCTGCGACCACCTTGTGGTTCAAGTTGTAATTATCAATCAGTCAACAACAAACTTGATCGTGTGCAGCCTTATAGTCATCAATATCCTGGTGGTTCAAGTTGTAGCTATCAATAACTAACCTGATCGTGTGCTGCCACCTGGTGGTTCAAGTTGTAGAACTTCATCAGTGACAAACCCGATTGTGTCCTAACACCTTTTTTTTTGGTCCATTAGTTGTTTAAGCAGGGGAAATTTCAGTCATAGACGACTGGTCTTCCTCATTCCACTGCTGGTTGATAGAAAACCTGAGCCTACACTTTTACCGACCCAAGGGATTTTTAACCTCCCACACCACATAGACATGGTGTGAGAGCAACCTTTGATGACGCTGTAAGTTATACACAGCGGTGGAAATCCAAATTGGCAGAGCTGGGGGCACGGGGAATCGAACCGCCGACCCTCAGATTAGGAGTCTGACCTAGAAAAAAGTCAGACCTCGTGGTTCAAGTTGTAGTTATAAGTACAAATAACCTGGTCAAACAGTGGGTGTGTTGTGGGTGTGTTGTGGGTGTGTTGTGAGTGTGTTTTGAGTGTGTTGTGAGTTTGTTATAGGTGTGTTGTGAGTGTGTTGTAAGTGTGTTATAGGTGTGTTGTGAGTGTGTTGCGAGTGTGTTGTGGGTGTTTGTGAGTGTGTTGTGGATCTGTTGTGGGTGTGTTGTGGGTGTGTTGTGGGTGTGTTGCGAGTGTGTACTGAATGTGTTGTGAATGTGTTGTGAGTGTGTTGTGAATGTGTTGTGAGTGTGTTGTGGGTGTGTTGTGAGTGTGTTGTGAGTGTGTTGTGAGTGTGTTGTGAGTGTGTTGTGAGTGTGTTGTGAGTGTGTTGTGAGTGTGTTGTGAGTGTGTTGTGAGTGTGTTGTGAGTGTGTTGTGAGTGTGTTGTGAGTGTGTTGTGAGTGTGTTTTATGTGTGTTGTGGATCTGTTGTGGGTGGGTTCCGAATCTGATATGAGTGTGTTGTGTCTGTTGTGAGTGTTTTATGTCTGTTGTGGGTGTGTTGTGGGTGTGTTGTAGGTGTGTTGTGGGTGTGTTGTGGGTGTATTGTGAGTATGATTGACATACTTGTTGCTACCTCGTCTGGCACTCGGGATTACTAGGATAGGGCAATTGCGCGCGTTTGAAACAAACTGAACAAACTAAGTGTATATTGCGCCAACCCTTCCAAACTAATTAAAATTAATATTTATTTTAACGCGGGATTGCTAAATTTGAATAAACCAATCTTTTTGAGCTTCTGCCTTTTGTACTTTGATTACTATATTGTTGTCTATAGATCGTCATATTACATTGATTGGTAAAATCTATTTTGTTTCCCATGGCCTTTCTTCCACCCACAGGCGGGCACTCTAACCTCAGTGCCATCTGTCTGGTAGTGAGTGACAGGCACCAGGATTCTCGTCCTAATTTGGTAATTAGTAAATGGCTAGTATTCAGGTCAGAGGTCACATCAAACTTGTTCTGGCGGCTATCGTGTTTGTGAGGACCATCAATGGCTGGCTTCAATCAGGGTCACAGTAATATGTGGACTGAGTGGGGTATTGTGTCATGGTGCTGGTAATGCGGTATCCCAGTGAGGCAGCACTATTAATCGACGATGAAAGGAGAAGGTTCGCTTATTTTGTTTCTTTGATTATTGTGTTGCATCCTAGCAACATCTAAGGTCATATCAGGACGCGTACACACTTGTGACAGTGCGCACATATGGTGACTTTATAGTGCTTCCCCACTGGGAGACCATGCCGCCTGCACCATGATCCGATATCCCACAACAGTCCCCACAGGATTTCCCCCAATAGGAGATGGAAGTTTCTGAGTGTGTCACCTACCAGCATAATGTCCCCATGGTTGACTGGCGGGACCCCTATTGTTTGGGATTTAGGGCTATAGCAACACAACACTAAAGTGGGCAATTCTGGTCTGTAGCCATTTGATGCAACTAATAAAATATCATTTTCCTAATATTCATTGCTAATTTACTAAATACTTCCAAAATTAAATGTATTTCTATATTCAGGTATTTATACATAACCAGTCCTTGCTGGATCCTAATAATGCCAACCGCCAACCGTGACTTGTATCACTTTTGTAAGTCATTGGTTGGACTTGGCTGGTGTCGCAGTTCAAAAAGGTACCCAGTTTAAAACAGGGCTTTTCACAATGCGCATGCGACAAAGTCGAATGGCAAGTCTGAAATCATATCTGAATTTCTGGCTTGTGGAGGAGCTCTCTGGAAATGTAGGGCGAGACAAGCAAGGTTTCATTCAGTAATCATTGTCGTGAATATGTTATCCTTGATAGTATATATTATCCTCTGCAATAAAATTTAAAAAAACAAACAATTAACAAGTTATTAAACATGGGTACAATCTCATTCAGGCAGAAATGCATGCGCATGCGCATTGGGAAAAGCCCCGTTTTAAACCGGGTACCCTTTTAAACTGCGACCCCCGGGGTTGAAACCCTCGAGCCCATCCCATCTTGTCACGTGCCTTCAGGGTCACAAGGTCACACTCAAGTCGATGAATTTCACCCCGACCCATCTTACCGGGTGCGGTGGCCGAATGGGTAGAACGCAGGCCTCCCGTGCGGGAGATGGGGAGTTCGATTCCCGATCGAGTCAAACCACTGACTTGCAAAATTGATGCTTGTCGTTTCCTAGCCTGGTGCTCCGCATTAATAGGATATGGCAAGGACTGGTTCGCTCAGTGTCAGGATACTATGACTGAGTGGGATATTGGGTCATATTGTTGACAGCCTGATTTCCAAGTGGGACAGCACTATAAAGTCACCATGAGTGTGCACTGTCACAAGTCGGTACCTGTTCTGATATGACCTTGGATGTTGCGAGGATCTAAAACCCCCATCTACGCACTCCTCCCCCTGCCCTCCCCTGCCCCTCCCCCTCCCTCCCCCTCTCTCCCTCGACCCCTCTCTACCACTCCCCCACCCACCCCATGCTACGTTTAGTTTGGTGACTTCATAAAACAAGTGTTTGTTGTTTTCCTACATCAGGAAGCACTCACAACATCCCCCTACATTCTTATGCCCTGGTCACATACACGTTAGCGGACATAGTTGAATGTAGGTGAACATAGTGGAGGCTAACGTGCGTCAAACATGGTGTAAGTTGGTTAAACTACATTGAAATATATTATTATTAAGGTATGGCAGGTTTTGGTTCATGAGCCACTGAATGATACGGATGAATACTTTACGGTACGGATGCCGGTATGTTCAACTGCATTCAACTAAGTTCAACTACTTTCAACTGCATTAGCCTCCACTACATTTCAACTACATTCAACTATGTCCACTAATGGCTATGTGACCATGGCATGATCGACGTGGAACGGCCATGGTTTTGTGTGGGTCAAAGAGTGTGCTAGAGTACGCTAGAGTGTGCTAGAGTACATTATGCAGGCATAGGGGGATGAGGGGAGTAGCGGCCCCCTCTGCCTGCATAATGTGTGATATTTTGTTGTTCAGGTGGTGTTATTCCTCTGGCTGCAAAAGTGTAAATATATCTTGCATTACAAAAAATAATAACCTGTTGTCACAGTAGCAGTGTTGATGCACTCACCTCCCAGCCCTAATGCAAAATACCTCTATGTACTATACAAAGTTATGACAATCGATAGATACGGACAATTAGCAGCTAATAAGCAAACCATTGATAGGAATGATGGGTATGGAATGAGATACAAGGAAATGTGATCAGAATATATCCTTGGTTGGTTGGTTGTTGGAGATTTGTGTCCTGGCAACATCTAAACTCATATCAGGACAGTTACCGACTTGTGACAGTGCACACTGATGACAATGTTATAGGGCTGCCCCACTGGGAGACCAGGCCACCAGCACCATGACCTGATATCCCACTCAGTCACATTATCCTGAAACTGAGCGAACGAGTCCTTGTCCTATCCTAGTAATGCCGAGTGCCAAGCTAGGAAGCGACAAATATAACTTTTTAAGTCATTGGTTTGACTCTACCAGGGTTCGAACCCACGAACTCATGGGTTCGGATCCCCCAATCTCCCAAAACAGGGGACGGACGCTTAACTCATTCGGCCACCTTGTATCAAGTCGGTCTGGTCCAAAATGTCTTTGTTAAGAAAACATTAGGAAAATGACAAACTGATTTATTTATTTGAAAATATAATTATTTTGTTAAAATCCATTTGACTATGCAGCTTTAAGTGGTGGTTCACGCAAGCACAGCAGGATACGGCGTTCCTGATAGCGCCCAGCGTCTCAGTGTAACATATACCGCACCTCTCACGGAACTTGCGTGGGAGTAAACTCCCGGGTGTGACCTAATTCCATGGCCTGGATGGAGGCGCGTGCGGGTGTTGGTGTGTGAGTATGTGTGTGTGTGTGGGGGGGGGGGGAGATGTGTCCTGGATGATGGGTCAATCCTGCAGTTGTTGTTTTTGGGGAGTTTTCAGTCGCACTGAAGGCTGCAAATGTGCAACACTGCATGGGCACCGTCAAAGGTGGTCCCATGCAGTCGGGAGTTGGCTTCCAGTGGGGAGTGGTCAGAGGAATAGGCGGGGGGAGCAATGGGAAGCGTGGGGCAGGTGGGGCAGCAGAGGTGGCGGTGGAGAGTAAAAGGTAATCTCGGAGCCCAACCACGGTCCTCTAAGAGTGCCAGAGGGTGTGGGGGGTGGAGGGGGGGGGCGGTCGGTAGCTCTAGTTTTACACCCCAGCAAGACCCTAGGCCATACCAGGATGGACACCGACTTGTGACCGGGCACACTTTATAGTGCGACTTTATAGTGCTGCCTCAGTGGGGGATCAGGCTGCCAGCGCCATGACCTTGTTCCACACAGTCACATTATCCTAACACTGTGCAAGCAGACATTGTTCCAACCTAGTAACGCAAAGCACCAGGCAGCTAGCGGCAAGTACCACTTTAATAGTTTATTTGTTTGTTGTTGTTTTGCATCCTAGCAACATCTAAGGTCATATCAGGACGGGTACTGACTTGTGACAGTGCGCACCCATGGTGACTTTATAGTGCTGTCCCACTGGGAAACCAGGCCGCCGGCACCATGAAATGGTATCCCACTCAGTCACATTATCCTGACACTGAGCACACCAGTCCTTGCCCTGTCCTAATAATGCCGAGCACCTGGCTAGGAAGCGACAAGTATCAATTTTTAAGTCATTGGTTTGACTCGCCCTGGAGTCCGTTGTAGCTCCAACTGTTACAAACTTCCTTCTTCACAGCGGTTCTTAACTTTCTTTATAAAATCTTTAAATTTGTAATATAATGATATAATATTGCAGGAGGTTGCATGCGCTGACCTCTCATGCAAGGAGCCACACAGACAGGTAGGCGTGGATTTAGGGTGATTGCATCGGGGAGCCTGGGTGGCGTAATGCTTAGCATCCATAATGGCAAGCAGTGCTGGTTTGAATCCTGCTCAAGGTGTAATATTTCCCAACTCCAAAGACCAACCACATGACTTGACTAAGAACTGACACCATGCCTGAATGCGTCACTTCCAGGCTCATGCCGGTGGGTGACCACCCGAATCAGCTGGAACTCTCTAATGCCCCGATGGAGGAGGTAAGAATAGACGTCACGAACGCGCCATCTGGAGCTGGTGTGTGCTTGTTGTTTTACATCCTCCCAACATCTAAGGTTATATCAGGACGGGTAGCGACTTGTGATAGTGTACACTCATGGTGACTTTATAGTGCTGCCCCACTGGGAGACCAGACCGCTGGCACCATGACCCACTCAGTCACATTATACTGATACTGAGGTAACCAGTCCTTGCCATATCCTAATAATGCAGAGTGCCAGGCTAGGAAGGAAGTGGCAAGCATAAATTGTTAACTCATTGGTTTGACTCGACCAGGGTTTGAACTAGTGGGTTCAAATCCCACAATCTAGCAAAACGGGAGATGGAACCTCAACTCATTCGGCCATCCCGTCTGGTCAATACTAGTAGTATTCTTACTACAGTATAACCCCGATAAACCAAACTTGAAGGGACCCTAGAAATTTGTTTGGATTAACCGATCATTGGTTTAACCAAGCTTTGGCTTCGACTTTGACTTGGCTTTGGAAAAAACGCAAGTGCATTATGAATGCAATATGCAATATATGTGGACACTTTGCTTATTGTTTTTTTTATGTATATACAGTCTAACCCAGTTAAACCAAGCTCAGTTAAACAAAACGATCGGTTAATCCAAACTTTTTTCGGCGCCCAGCAAAGTACTACCATTTATCATAGAAACAAGTCTCAGATGACCTTATAACCACATACAAGTTTGGTTTAACCATACCGGAAGTTCTCTGGGGCCTGCCAATTTTGTTTGGATCAACCGATAGTTTGGATTAACCAATTTTGGTTTAACCAAACTTTTTTATATGAGAAATGGTAGTATTTTGCCGGGCCGCCTAAACAAGTTTGGATTAACCGATCGTTTGGTTTAACCGAGCTTGGTTTAACGGGGTTGTACTGTATTCGGGAAAACAATGGATATTACACAAGTACTGTCAACACCCAGTTATTATTTACTCAGTCCTGATTTGGTGGGCCATAAATCTATATCAGGATGTCTGCAGCTCCTGCCATTCCCAGCTGGTGGCCCATCCATCTACTGCTGAGACTCAATTTAGCGAAATTTTGGTAATCAAGTGAGAACTGGTGTTTCTAATAGCCCTGTCATATTACGACGCATTGCACAAATGTGCGCCGATGTAGGTGATTTTTGGCTGCTACGTCGGGATACCTCGTAATGCGTTACGTGTTCGTTAGGTGCATGTTGGTATATGTCAATGTACGTCGACATTTCTTGTGATACGGCGTCGCTCGTCAAGGGGTCAGCACAGTTTTGTGCATGCACAAAACTTTTGACTTACAACAACGCATGGGTGTTACGTCGGTTGCATACGTTAGGCGTACGTCAATGTACGTTAGATGTAGGTTAGACAAACATTGTTCACTACGTTGCGCTACGTTGACCTATGTTAGTCGTACGGAAAGGCAGTGGAAATGTACAGTCCGCGTATTGACAACGTACTGACAACGTATGGATAATGTATGTCTAACGGACGTTTTGCATTTCTCCACCATGTCTTGACATATGTAACATATGAGGCGTAGTTCTGGCAATCAAATTACGTATATAACATTCACCGGCATTCTGTGAACGTACCGTGACTGTAATTCGAGGGGTTTTCGCCGGGAGGCACATTAGCCATACATTGGTTATACATAGGCCATACACTATGTATATGGTATGTATGCATACAACTTTGCCCCCCCGCGCTGAAAAGTTTGACACATCTCGACATAAAAATGGGATTTTACCCATTGGCCACGAGCCTGCGTGATGTCTCATAATGTGCCAGGGCCATAATATAATATACTGTTGTTTTTATTTGATTGAACATTGAATGCGGAAAGACAAGACGGGATGGCCGAATAAGTTAAAGCGTCAGTCTCCCATGCTAGTAGATCGTCGTGTCGTGTGTTCGAACCTTGGTCCAGTCAAACCATTGACTTAAAAATTGATATTTGATTCTTCCTAGCCAGGCGCTCAGCATTAATAGGATAGGGCAGGAACTGGTTGGCTCAGTGTCAGGATAATGTGACT
The DNA here is from genome assembly GCA_030323885.1 of Branchipolynoe longqiensis. Classification (NCBI taxonomy): domain Eukaryota; kingdom Metazoa; phylum Annelida; class Polychaeta; order Phyllodocida; family Polynoidae; genus Branchipolynoe; species Branchipolynoe longqiensis. Next base: position 7,355,753 of record CM059190.1, read on the forward strand.
GGGGGGGATATCAGGTCATCCCTGTGGGACAGCACTATAAAGTCGCCATGAGTGAGCACTGCCACAAGTCGGTACCCGGCCTGATATGACCTTAGATGTTGCTAGGACGTACATTCACAAACAAAAACAAAACAAACTTGAATGCAGACTGTGGGTTTGTGTTTAAGCAGTGCATGTCTCCAGAATTATGTTGACACCACCAGACTTCCCAGCGTGGCAGTAAAGGTTTTTTTAAATAATTTATTAATTGAAGATTTATGTGAAATATAAAATGGAGTTTTATATGAATAGGATATTAATGGAACTGGAGTAGGTTAGTTGTATGAAGACCTGTGCAAAGTTCTAGACCGAGTAGCTTGAGCTGTATGGTTAGCACTTGTGTGTGCATGCAAGTGGGGCTAGTGGGTGGGCACTGTTTTAATTCTCCGTGAGTTTAAATTCTCCGCGGTCGCCCTGCATAGCCTGCGAATGCGTCAAAATCAAAATGTGGGTACTTTTAACATAATTTACATACAAACACAATTCACCACACTCGTACAAACAAGTCACACATGAGAATGAATATCCAAATCTGAACATAAACTGTCTTAGTCAACGTGGCTATGTTGTTCGATTTTGACGCATGCGCAGGATGACCGCGGAGAATTTAAACCAACGGAGAATTAAAACCGCGACACCGGCCCCACACAGCAGTGAGACTCCTGCTGCCACTGAATTTTGTTAATGGATAATTCTGAATATGCTTTCGTATCCTTCACTTGAGACGACATACTTATAAGTTACATTGAACCCACAGTGGCGTTATCTGTGGCGGAGTGGTTAGAGTGTCTGACTTTTTTCTAGGTCAGACTCCTAATCTGAGGGTCGGCGGTTCGATTCCCCGTGCCCCCAGCTCTGCCAATTTGGATTTCCACCGCTGTGTATAACTTACAGCGTCATCAAAGGCCGGTTGCTCTCATACCATGTCTATGTGGTGTGGGAGGTTAAAAATCCCTTGGGTCGGTAAAAGTGTAGGCTTGGGCTTTCTATCAAGTAGCAGTGGAATGAGGAAGACCAGTCGTCTATGACTGAAATTTTGCCTGCTTAAACAACTAATGGACCAAAAAAAAAACACCAAAAAAAACCACACATGGCGCCTGCATGATTGCCAAACATGTACGGCTCTTGCCCTATATTTGTTTCCGAATTGGATTGCGGTGAATTTGTGCTAACAACTATTCTACATTCGATAAAACACCACTTCCTGTATGTATCCATAGCAATCCTGCAGCGTAATTTACCGCCATCTTAGCAAGTGCTGTCACCTGACTAGGACCTGGGTGAACACCAAAGTGGGTGTCTCGGAAGTGGCATATTGCATTAAGGAAATATCACTCTAAGCTTAGCTACACTCCATGACTTTGTTACAGAAAAGTAGATTATCACGTTCACTCCAACGTATTTATCTCAAATAATGGCAGAAACTTTATAGTGCTGCCCCACTGTGGGACCAGGCTGTAGGAATTATGACCTGATAACCCTGTCCTGATACAGTATAACCCCGTTAAACCAAGCTCGGTTAAACCAAACGATCGGTTAATCCAAGCTTTGTCGGCGGCCCAGCAAAATACTACCATTTATCATATAAAAAAGTTGGTTAAACCAAAGTCGGTTAATCCAAATTATCGGTTAATCCAAGCAAAATTGTCAGACCCCAGGCCACTTCTGGTACGGTTAAACCAAACTTTCATGTGGTTATAAGGTCATCTGAGACCCCAACAACTCAGTCCTGTGTATATGGCAATGTACGTCGTCCAATTTGACTCAGCTAGGGTTTGAACCTGGCTTTGAACCCAGGGGCTTCAAATTTCCCCCCCCCCCCCCAAAAAGTTTGATTTACTTAACAACGTCTCTAGAACACATTCATTTTTATCACCAGCTATTGGATGTCAAAATTATGGTCATTCTGACATATTTCTTTGGAGGAAACCCACTGCTAGCACATAGGCAACTCTTTCCGATAAGCAGCAAGGGGTCTTTTATGTGCACTTTCCGACAGACAGGACAGCACATACCACAGCCTTTGATGAACCAGATGTGGACCACTGGTTGGAACAGAAAATAGCCCAAACTGCAAATGTGTCCACTGAGCAGGATCGAACGGATGACCCACGCCTTCACAGGTGGACACTCTACCGTCTGAGCTAAGTCGCTTCGAATCCCATGACCTACCAAAGTTGGAGGCGGATACTCAACTGATTCGGAAATCCTGTCTGGTTAATTAATTATCTAGCGGGAATTGTTGACTATTTCGCGAAAATTATAGTTCTGTTGCCAATAGCTTAAAGTTGCATAGTCCGATGGTTTTGAGTTTCTGTCATTTTACTGAGATAAATATATTAATGTGATTGTCATAATCTACCTTACTTTACTTTCAAGTACTAGTTATTTTAAACAGCTAAGTTTTGAAATATTTGAAGAGCAAACATGTCAAATTAGTTTTGGCAAGCAGGCACAAACTTTGACACCATAGGCTTTACAATTCTTCATTGTGTCCTTCCACCAGTTATCTCAAGGGATTTTCTAGCAGAGTTATGATCTTTATTTGTGGGACGTGCTCTCGGTGGTGGATGGTGGTAGCAGGACTTGCAATCAGATAGCTGATTCCCAGGGCCGTGATGTGGACGCTCCTGCTGTGGCCAGTTTGTCGATAGAAAGCCCGGGCCGACACTTTTACCGACCCAAGGGATTTTTAACCTCCCACACCACATAGACATGGTATGAGAGCAACCGGCCTTTGATGATGCTGTAAGTTATACACAGCGGTGGAAACCCAAATTGGCAGAGGTGGGGGGGGGGGCATGGGGACTCGAACCACTGACCCTCAGATCAGGAATCCGACCTAGAAAAAAGTCAGACACTCTAACCACTCCGCCCCAGAGAACACCACGGCTTTACAACTAACAGGTTCTATAAAATTACCTCAGTATTCCCTTATATTTAGCAACAAATGCTTCAAAAGTGCATATGTATTTAAGTTAGATATGTAGAATCAAATCTAGATAATTGCGTTGATTTTGAAAATTTGATGCTTCATCGGACGATGCAGCTTTAAGTTAGATATGTAGAATTAAATCTAGATGATTATTTTGGTTTTGAAAATTTGAATCTTCTTCGGACTATGCAGCTTTAACTGGATTGTATATTGACATACACCAGTTTGAAACCCCATAGGGGCGCAATGAACTCTGGGAATGGCGGGAGAGTATTGTATGTTGTCAATCTCATTCATCACTTCGTACTTCACATTGTCGTCTGATTCAAGTAAATGTCGTCTGCTCACAGAATAAAAATAAAAATAAAAATAATAACAGTAAAAATAAAAGAATCATTTTTTTGTAAAGGGCTTTCTTCACCCACAATGTGTTTTCGCTAAAGGGTTGGTATCAATTGACTGAGTGGCCTGGTCCTAGCAACAACTGAGGGCATATCAGGACGGATACCGAGTTGTAATATATGCTGGCTTTATAGTGTTGTCAATGGATGGGATGGACAAATCGGTAAGACTAGGAGATTGCGGTGGCTGGCTTCCCGTCCTGGAGTTTGTGGGTTCGAACACCGGCCAAGTCAAACCAATGATTTACAAAAATTGATACTTGTCACTACCTAACCTGCATTAGTTTGCATTACTAGGATAAGGCAATGACTGCTTAACTCATTATCAGGATAATTAGACTGAGTGGGAAACCGGATCATGTTTCCAGCAGCCTGCTCAACCAGTCAGGCAGCACTATAAAGTCAGTATGTGTGTGCCCTGTCACAAGTCGGTACCCATCCTGATATTACCTTAATTGTTGCCTGGATGTAAAACCCAAACACACAAACATATATTAGAAAAGTATATATATTCATATATATTCATATATATTCATTTATATTAATGTATATATTCATATATTTTCATGTATATGCATATGTTCATATATATTCGTATATCATCATCATCATCATCATCATGCTGTCGGTCGCGATGCGACAAAGACTGCTTTCATTATTTGACTGCCGCTTTCCATTTAGCTCTCTGCTGTGAGAGTTGCATCCATGAGTCGGTCTTAATGTCTCTCTGCAGTTGTACATTTGATGAAAGCTGCCTGCAAAAGTGTTGAAGTGCTGCTGGCTTTTGCAAGTTACCAGTGGCACTCTCTCGGGGAGCAAATAGAGGTTTCACACCGGCAAGAACATGTCAAGACAGGCGCAAAACTATTTGTCCCTGCAGTGGCTGGTCGGGAGATGTTGGGAGTTCCATACATCAACCGCCCTTAATGCTGCCACAGTGACATGGTTTTCTGTTTAGGGTTTGCTCCCTTAGCCTTCGGTTCTGTCAAGAACCTGTACCACAAGGCAGTGGTTTACAACTCTGCAGGGCAGGGGCGTCAAACTCCCTGAGGTATTGCTATACCTGCAAAACCTGCATACCTGGGGGTGAGAGGGGAGAAAAGGGGGTGGGGGCGAGAGGGGAGAAAATGGGGTGGGGGCAAGAGGGGAGAAAAGGGGGTGGGGGCGAGACTGGTTTGTTCGGACCTGTGTATAGTGGTACATTTTACAGGTTGATTGATTGATTGATTGACTGATGGTTTCGGCAGCAGTGGCTATATTCACAGCAAAAAGCTAGGTATTTATTCCGCCAGTCTTGTTAATCACATTCACATGCCTACATTGAAATTGACATGAAATTCTGAAATGGTCAGATGCGTGTCCAATGACAGCAAAAATATATCCCTGATGCAATTTTGAATCAAAGATAGTTTCACCGGTATACTTTTAAATGTGACTGAGGACAACAAGCAGTGGGTCCTCCATTTGTTGGTGGAGGTGCACCCTGGCCAATCTACTGCACATGCGTTACTTTGATACATGGCTGCCCTCTGCTTGGCTGAATGACACGCGTACCATATGGAGGTATTAGACTATAGGTCAGGGTCGCACCCAGGGGGGTTTCCTGGTTGCCCGGACCCCCCCCCCCCCCAAAAAGAAGATTATTACAAAAATTATATAAACGTATATTTCAAAGGGCCATGCTCTAGATTTTAAGATTATGTGAAAAATTGCACCAAAATGTGGGTTGTTGCACCAGAAAACCATGTAAAATATTGTCCTAAAATGGATGTTGTTCCACCAACCCATGTGAAAAGAATTACCCTAAAATAGGGGTAGTTTCGATCCATATTTGGAAACTCCCCCTATATAATCGTATATAGTTGTATATATTCATATATATTCATATAAATTCATATATATTCATATATATTCATATGTGTTCATATATATTCATATATGTTCATATATGTGCGTATATATTCATATATATTCATATATATTCTTACATATTTTTATATATTCATATATGTTAATATATGTTCATATACGTTTATAGACATTCGTATATATTCATATATATTCACATGTATTCACATATATTCACATATATTCATGTATATTCATATATATTCATATATATTCATTTATATTCACATATGTTCACATATATTCACATATATTCACATATATTACAAAGCCGAACACTTTCACCAAAGAAAAGGACACCTAGCACCATGATTTTAGTATGTACGCGTTGACCTAGTTCTGGGATTCCTCCAGGGGTGAAACTGAAAGGTCACAAGGGATGCGAATGCGCATTATCAAGGTCACCCCGCTGGACTGTCTCCCTCCAATCGCATTCTCTGTCCAAGCACCAGTATGCATCACAGGCGGGAGAGGTGCTTGAAGTGTAGGCTAGGATGGGTTACGTATGTGTGGCTGCTTAAAGGCGCATAGTGCAATGAAAACATCACATTTACGAAAGTAGAACACATCTAACTCAAAATAAAAGATTCACCCCTACGCAGAGTAGCGATGAGTGAGAACGTAATCTAAGTAGGGCGAAAATAGCTTCAGTATGGAAGAGGAAGTGGAATTCCTGGTTCCAGTATCTAATGGCTACTTATAATATATCGACACAGAGTTGGTGAAATGGGAGAGAATGCAAAAAAGACAAGATGGCGACCGCAGAATGCTGTCGACTTCATTTATCAAGTTAATTAAGCTACATATTTTATAATATTTGTTCAACTCTAACATAGCGGGTAAATATGAAGATGTATATGAAGAATATATTTTGCTTCTCAAATTAAGAATTTATGTGCTGATTTCATTTACCCAGCCTTTCGTCACTTTTTTCTAATGGGTTGTTTTTCACCCCTACTGCAAGTGCGGGGTGAATGTTTTATCTACTTAAAACTGTAATGGCCCACGGTCTTCCTCCCCACATTGCCACGGACTCACGGAAGAATGCCAAGATTTGATATAAGTACGCTTCAACTTGGTTTATTATGAAACCTCTCTGCTCTCTGCGGTGTCCACAGTCAACTGACCCGCTCCCTAACTCGCCAGATCCCATGTCACCTCTAGAGGTGGGTGGGGAGGGGGGGCGAGCTAGCCACATGCAGTAGAGGGCAGCCCCGTCGGGGGTCTGCCCGGTGGCTAGCCTGCCACCACCTAGCACAATTCAGTGTAACTGCATAGGTGCGCGGCGTAGTTTCCGCTGCCACCGCATGGTAGTGGGGCTCATGTACACACTACTACAAAACCTTACTAATGTCGTGGGGGTGATGAAAATGGGAAATACTGCGCCTAGAGCGGGACTCGAACCCACATCTCTTTGCATTCCGGGCCAGTGTGCTAACCACCACACCACCCAGGCCCCCTGATATCAACACACTCCCCACGCCTACCTGTCTATGTGGTTACTTGCCTGAGAGGTCAGTGCAGACCACTACACTAACATCACACCAAGAACCAGTGTCAGCACTGCTCTAAACTGCCTATCTGATTTCAATCTGCGATATCTTTTTCTTAAATGTGCCACGTGAAATATATATAGCTCCGTCCTTTTCCCCCATGACCTAATTAATGATGGTGAGTAGCTTCATCAACTCTCAGCCGCTTAATAGATATATCATGTCGTCTCGTAGCGGCTAACTAGTTTGTTGACCACACACCTTCTAACTACGTCACTTCAGTTTAACCGTCATAAATGAGGGTGATTGTAGCGGAAAATGTACACCTCTGCTCCTCCATGTTGATTAAAGTTGCATAGTCCGATGCGTTTTGAGTTTCTATCATTTTCTGAGATATACATATTAGGGTGATCGTTATAATCTATGTTACTTTAGTTTGAATTAACCTTTATTTTAAATGGCTAAGAGATATTTGAAGTGCAAACATGGAAAATTAGTTTTGGCAAGCTTGCCTAAACTCTGACACCATAGACTTTTGCAGAAACCGGTTCTGTTAAATTGACTCAGTATTGCCTTCTACGCAGAAACAAATGCTTAATAAGTGCATCAGTATCTAAGTTAGATATGTAAAATCAAATCTAGATAATTGGTTTGGTTTTGAAAATTTGATATTTCATCGGATTATGCAGCTTTAATACCAGTGTCTTAAAGCCGCATAGCTGGATAAAAGTATCAAATTTTACTAATCAAAACACTTACCTCCATTTGATTTAACATATTGAACTCCGATAATGGCGTACTTATTAAACATTCATTGCTGTATAGAAGGGAGCGCTAAGTTAATTTAATCAAACCTATTACTGCTGAAGCCCATTGTGTCAGAATCGTGACGTGGATGCCAACATTTAATTTCAAATATATTCACTTCAAATATTTCCAAAGTTAGCCATTTATAAGAAAAGTTACTTCAAACTAAAATAACATAGATTATAACAACAATTCTAGTATAATTCACGAAGGCAGAGGCGAGTCACGTATACAGTGGTCTTTGTTTTTTCTCTTCAGCTACATAGGTCATGGAGAGCCATGGTAATCCCCCCCCCCCCTTTTTTTGGTCTCAGAGTCTTTTTGGCACCGGGATCGAACCCTCAACCTTACCCATTGTCCGTTCTCTCCGGTGTGAGTGGGTGGGTGAAGAAGGTGGTGTAGGTCCTTACTGGATGGTGGTGGGAGGAGAACTGGCCGTGGAGGGGCGGTTGGGTTTGAATCCAGTCACATGTCGGTGTGGTGTGTGGGTTGGTGGTGGTTGTTTGTTTGTGTGGGTGTTGGGGTGGTGTGTTGTGGTTTGTGGTGGTGTTGGTGGGTGGTTTGGGGGTTGTGGGTGTGTGTGGTTTGTTGTTGTGTTGGGTTGTGGTTTCCGGTTAAGGTGGTTGGGTAAAGCCGGTAGGTGGCTCCAGTGGTGGTATTCGGGTTAGTTCGGGGTGATCGGGGAGGTGGCACCAGCAGTCAGTTAGTCAGGGCAGTGGGGTTTCTCGCCTCCGCCCGGAATTACCCATGTTACGAATAACATGCACAATTATCTAAAACAATTGGCTTGTATTCAAAGCCATCGGACTATGCAACTTTAATAATTGGACTATGCACCTTTAATAAATCGTGCCCTGTAGTTGGAGGTACGGAAGTGCATTTAGTTCATTACAATATTTAAAGGGGCAATAACATGACAAACAAAACATTACTTATTCACAATTATCGTGATCGAATAAGACTATTTATAATTGGAATTACCTGTTTTCTGGAGTTATTTCGGGCTTAATCAAGGCTGAAAATATCTGTGATAATAAGTTCTTACTAATACTAGCACATGGGTTAGGTATATACCAAAATGTTGCACATGCGGCACCAAATAAACTAACATAATTAACGCTAGCCACTTACAGCTAAGATGACAAGGAAACTACCAAATTGAGACTATTGCTGTTTACGGATGAAAACAAGCCGCGATGCGACTTACTCATTATGGACAGGGTAAATAAACCATCACCAAAAAAAAGACTCATTTAACGCTAATGACCCATCTCAGCTGTTAGAGTGACACAGGCCATGGAATACACACAAAAGATGTACAGGTTTTCTATAGGAAATGTAGTGAAATCGGCTTAAAATCATGCGTCACTAAACATAGAGATTTATAAAGAAACACGTCACTGCAATAGAATCCCCCAACGGAAGTAGGTCAAGCCCTACTTTGAATAATAGTGACTTTGAAGCGAGTTGACGCCATCATATAACCAAAGACCCTATAACACTAAGACGGCTCATTCAGCCTGTACTGTGTAATCAAAATGATCAAACCCACCAATTGGTGCGCTGGCTGTTCTCTTGGTTAAACATGTGCTATATTATATGCATAAATGTATATATGAATGTGACAGATGATGCCAATGATGATCCTGATGCTGATGATGATGTGTATTTGTTCATAGCAATTTCATATTGATGTGTATTCATACTTACTTATATTATGTATACTATAATTGTATGTGTTTACATTTGAAACGCCAACCAGCAGCTGGGCTGATCAAACCCACCACAAGGTGGCACTGCAAAATGTACATTACCATGGGAGAGATAGGGAGTGAGCTGTCTTAGTGTTATAGGGTCTTTGATATAACCTACATAATTCCAACTATCTCTTCCCGGCGTGATGTCAGATAATGGGTTATTTGAGCTCCAACGCAGGAGGTAGGGACTGCTCTACCCACGTTAGACCAAGTCCCTATGACTATTCTAAGTAGTTCTGAGTAGAACACAGTAGGTAGGGCCTGCTCTACCCATGTTAGACCAAGTCCCTATGACTATACTAAGTAGTTCTGAGTAGAACACAGTAGGTAGGGACTGCTCTACCCACGTTAGACCAAGTCCCTATGACTATTCTAAGTAGTTCTGAGTAAAACACAGGAGGTAGGGACTGCTCTACCCACGTTAGACCAAGTCCCTATGACTATACTAAGTAGTTCTGAGTAAAAGGCAGGAGGTAGGGACTGCTCTATCCACGTTAGACCAAGTCCCTATGACTATTCTAAGTAGTCCTGAGTAAAACACAGTAGGTAGGGACTGCTCTACCCACGTTAGACCAAGTCCCTATGACTATTCTAAGTAGTTCTGAGTAAAACGCAGTAGGTAGGGACTGCTCTACCCACGTTAGACCAAGTCCCTATGACTATTCTAAGTAGTTCTGAGTAAAACACAGGAGGTAGGGACTGCTCTACCCACGTTAGACCAAGTCCCTATGACTATTCTAAGTAGTTCTGAGTAAAACACAGGAGGTAGGGACTGCTCTACCCACGTTAGACCAAGTCCCTATGACTATTCTAAGTAGTTCTGAGTAAAACACAGTATGTAGGGACTGCTCTACCCATGTTAGACCAAGTCCCTATGACTATTCTAAGTAGTTCTGAGTAAAACGCAGTATGTAGGGACTGCTCTACCCACGTTAGACCAAGTCCTATGATTTCTAAGTAGTTCTGAGTAAAACACAGGAGGTAGGGACTGCTCTACCCACGTTAGACCAAGTCCCTATGACTATACTAAGTAGTTCTGAGTAAAAGGCAGGAGGTAGGGACTGCTCTATCCACGTTAGACCAAGTCCCTATGACTATTCTAAGTAGTTCTGAGTAAAACACAGTAGGTAGGGACTGCTCTACCCACGTTAGACCAAGTCCCTATGACTATTCTAAGTAGTTCTGAGTAAAACACAGGAGGTAGGGACTGCTCTATCCACATTAGACCAAGTCCCTATGACTATTCTAAGTAGTTCTGAGTAAAACGCAGTATGTAGGGACTGCTCTACCCACGTTAGACCAAGTCCCTATGACAATTCTAAGTAGTTCTGAGTAAAACACAGGAGGTAGGGACTGCTCTATCCACATTAGACCAAGTCCCTATGACTATTCTAAGTAGTTCTGAGTAAAACGCAGTATGTAGGGACTGCTCTACCCACGTTAGACCAAGTCCCTATGACAATTCTAAGTAGTTCTGAGTAAAACACAGGAGGTAGGGACTGCTCTATCCACATTAGACCAAGTCCCTATGACTATTCTAAGTAGTTCTGAGTAAAACGCAGTATGTAGGGACTGCTCTACCCACGTTAGACCAAGTCCCTATGACAATTCTAAGTAGTTCTGAGTAAAACACAGGAGGTAGGGACTGCTCTATCCACATTAGACCAAGTCCCTATGACTATTCTAAGTAGTTCTGAGTAAAACGCAGTATGTAGGGACTGCTCTACCCACGTTAGACCAAGTCCCTATGACAATTCTAAGTAGTTCTGAGTAAAACACAGTAGGTAGGGACTGCTCTACCCACGTTAGACCAAGTCCCTATGACTATACTAAGAAGTTCTGAGTAAAACACATTTGATATGTCTATCTCTTGAATCTGTTCTTTTAATATATATGGAATATTCATGAAAAAGAATACAAAATAAAAATAAGGCGTCCAGACCTTTAAGTAGATTATTAAAAACCAAAGAGTTGCGACTTTACTATACAAAGGTTCTATCTGTGTGTGTCTCAGGAGGTGGGGTAGCTGGGTACGGTCAACAGCGGGAGCGTTAGGCATATCTAACCTGGCTGATCGGCTGGCACACTCACACACCCACTCACACCCCCACTCACACACCCACACACTCATTCACCCACACACTCACACTCACACACTCACACACCCACACACTCACACACCCAAACAATCACACACCCACACACTCACACACCCATCCACCCACATACTCACACACCCACATACTCACCCCACACCCATCCACCCACCTACCCGCATACTCACCTACACACTCACACACGCACACACTCACATACTCACACTCGCACACCGATCTACACACACACCCAAACACTCACACACCCACATACTCACACACCCACACCCACACTCACATACTCACACACTTCTCCACCCACCACTCACACACACCCACACACTCACACACGCACACACTCACACTCGCACACCCAAACACTCACACAACCACATATTCACACACCCACACTCACACTCACATACTCACACACTTCTCCACCCACCACTCACACACACCCACACACTCACACACCCACGTACTCACACTCGCACATCGATCTACACACACACCCACATACTCACACATCCACACTCACATACTCACACACCCACACACTCACCCATCTACCCACACCCCCTCATACTCACACACCCACACACACATCCACACACTCACACACCCACTTACTCGCACATCGATCTACACACACACACACATACTCACACATCCACACTCACATACTCACACACCCACACACTCACCCATCTACCCACACCCCCTCATACTCACACACCCACACACACACCCACACACTCACACCCACTTACTCACACTCGCACATCGATCTACACACACCCACATACTCACACATCCACACTCACATACTCACACACCCACACACTCACCCATCTACCCACACCCACTCATACTCACACACCCACTCACACACCCACACGCTCACACACCGATCTACACACACACCCAAACACTCCCATGCCCACACACCGAAACACTCACACACCCACATTCTCACACATCCACACTCACATACTCACACACTCATCCACCCACCACTCACACACCCACACACTCGCCCATCTACCCACAACCCCTCATACTCACACACCCACTCACACACCCACACACTCACACTCGCACACCGATCTACAGACACACCCAAACACTCCCATACCCACACACACACCTACTCACACACCCACACTCATCCACCCACACATTCAACCACCCACACCCTCACACTCACACACCCACACACACACTCCCACACCCACACCCACACTCACACACAGTACTGATTGATTACATGTATCACATTCGTGCAACCGCCATGGAATTGTATTATATACTTATAGTTTCAACTCATTAAGTTCCAATTTCTTTGTATATAGATATAATATTCCAGGATGAAAGTAATTGAACTGAATTGTACCGCCTAGCGGAGAAGCTGGAAACAATGGCTGATTTGTTGTAACAATGTATCTTGTATAAGTATGAAAATTAGAGCGATTAACGTTTGCTAAAAGACAAACAAATCGGGCGATTCATATTTAGAGATTCACTATTTCATGTAATTTTGACATCACTTGTCCTGTAAGTACCGATATGCATGTAGATGTGTAAAATGCTTACATAGATGCATACATTATAAGAGCATATATGACATAATGTGTCCTGTAAGTAACGATATGCATGTAGATGTGTAAAATGCTTACATAGATGCATACATTATGAGAGCATATCTGACATCACTTGTCCTGTAAGTACTGATATGCATGTAGATGTGTAAAATGCTTACATAGATGCATACATTTTAAGGGCATATCTGAGATCACTTGTCCTGTAAGTAACGATATGCATGTAGATGTGTAAAATGCTTACATAGACGCATACATCAAGGGGCATATCAGACATCACTTGTCCTGTAAGTACCGATATGCATGTAGATGTGTAAAATGCTTACATAGATGCATACATTATAAGGGCATATCTGACATCACGTGTCCTGTAAGTAGCGATATGCATGTAGATGTGTAAAATGCTTACATAGATGCATACATTATAAGGGCATATCTGACATCACTTGTCCTGTAAGTAACGATATGCATGTAGATGTGTAAAATGCTTACATAGATGCATACATCTAAGGGCATATCTGACATCACTTGTCCTGTAAGTAACGATATGCATGTAGATGTGTAAAATGCTTACATAGATGCATACATTATAAGGGCATATCTAACATCACTTGTCCTGTAAGTAACGATATGCATGTAGATGTGTAAAATGCTTACATAGATGCATACATTATAAGGGCATATCTGACATCACTTGTCCTGTAAGTAACGATATGCATGTAGATGTGTAAAATGCTTACATAGATGCATACATTATAAGGGCATATCTGACATCACTTGTCCTGTAAGTACCGATATGCATGTAGATGTGTAAAATGCTTACATAGATGCATACATCTAAGGGCATATCTGACATCACTTGTCCTGTAAGTACCGATATGCATGTAGATGTGTAAAATGCTTACATAGATGCATACATCTAAGGGCATATCTGACATCACGTGTCCTGTAAGTACCGATATGCATGTAGATGTGTAAAATGCTTACATACATGCATACATCTAAGGGCATATCTGACATCACTTGTCCTGTAAGTAACGATATGCATGTAGATGTGTAAAATGCTTACATAGATGCATACATTATAAGGGCATATCTGACATCACTTGTCCTGTAAGTACCGATATGCATGTAGATGTGTAAAATGCTTACATAGATGCATACATTATAAGGGCATATCTGACATCACTTGTCCTGTAAGTAACGATATGCATGTAGATGTGTAAAATGCTTACATAGATGCATACATTATAAGGGCATATCTGACATCACGTGTCCTGTAAGTAACGATATGCATGTAGATGTGTAAAATGCTTACATAGATGCATACATTATAAGGGCATATCTGACATCACTTGTCCTGTAAGTAACGATATGCATGTAGATGTGTAAAATGCTTACATAGATGCATACATCTAAGGGCATATCTGACATCACGTGTCCTGTAAGTAACGATATGCATGTAGATGTGTAAAATGCTTACATAGATGCATACATTATAAGGGCATATCTGACATCACTTGTCCTGTAAGTAACGATATGCATGTAGATGTGTAAAATGCTTACATAGATGCATACATTATAAGGGCATATCTGACATCACGTGTCCTGTAAGTACCGATATGCATGTAGATGTGTAAAATGCTTACATAGATGCATACATTATAAGGGCATATCTGACATCACTTGTCCTGTAAGTAGCGATATGCATGTAGATGTGTAAAATGCTTACATAGATGCATACATTATAAGGGCATATCTGACATCACTTGTCCTGTAAGTAACTGTAATTAACGATATGCTGGAGATGTGTAAAATGCTTACATAGACGCATACATCAATGGAATATCAGACATCACTTGTCCTGTAAGTACAGATAATGCATGTAGATGTGTAAAATCCTTACATAAGATTGCATACAATATAAGGCTATCTGACATCACGTGTCCTGTAAAGTAGCGATAATTGCTGTAGATGTGTAAAATGCTTACCATAGATGCATACATTATAAGGCGCATATCTGATCATTACACATGTCCTAAGGTAAGTACGACATGCTTTCAAGTAGCAGATGTGTAAAATGCCTCCACATAGTAATGGGCACTACAAACAAAGTGCCAAGAATCACTACATCAACTTATGTCCCTGTAAAAATGTAAACTTATACTGCTGAATTGTTACATATGTGTAAAATGCTACATAGATGCACTTACATTATAAGGGCGATGATCTGACATCACTTGTCCTGTAAACTAACGCTAGAGGCATGAAGATCATGCTAAAATGCTTACAAAAGATGACGTAACATTCATTAAGGCATCATCTGACATCACTTGTCCTGAAAAGTAACGATATTCATGTATATGCGTTGTAAAATGGCTTTACATAGATGCATTCTCATCATAAACTGGATAGAGGGCATATTCTTGTTACCTAGAGCACTGTCCGTACGTTAGTAACGCATATGCATTGAAATGAGTAAACATGTCTTATAACATAGATTAGCATAAATATAAGCGAGCATATCTAGACATCACTTGCCTGTAGAGTACCGATATGCATGTATGAAGTCGTAAAATCGCTTACATAAGATGCATACATCTAAGGGCATATCAGACATCACGTGTCCAGATAAAGCTACCGATCAGAGCATGTAGAATAGAAGTAAAGAAACAGCACTTACACATAAGACATGTCATACCTCTAAAACGCTGCATATTCTGACTCTCCCACTGACTGTAAGGTAAACAAACTCAATGCCGTTGCAGATGGATGCTAGAAATGACCTACATACACCCGAGCATCCATCCTAAGGGCCATATCTGACTCACTTGTCCCTGTAATTAACGAAATGCATGTTAGATGTGTAAAATGCTTACATAGATGCATACATATACATGCATATCTGACAACCACTTGTCCTGTAAGTAACGATAACAAAATGCATGTAGATTGTAATATACAAATGCTTACATTAGAATGGAATACAACGAAGTGCATATCTGACAATCACTTGTCCTGTAGTAATGATATGCCAAGTAGACTGTAAAAATGCTACTACATACGAATGCACAGCGCGTTAATAAGGGCTATATCTGACAACACTTGTCCTGTAAGTCCGATAGCATGAGATGTGTAAAATGGCTGTCACCATAGCTATGCAACATTATAAGGGCATATCTGACATCAACTTGTCCGTAATAACGATATGTCATGTAAGATGTGTAAAATGCTTTCATAACGATGCATACATTATAAGGGCAATACAACTGACATCAACGTGTCCAGTATGAGTCAATTAACGATAGTGCATGTAAGGCATTTAGTGTAAAATGCATAGACCTACGTATACAGGCATACTTACCTAAGTGGGCACACACTCTGAACATATCCTGCTCACGTGTCCTGTAGAAGTACCCAGATATATTCATTTGTAAATAGTGTGTAAAATGCTTACATCAGATTGCATACTATTACAATCAAGTAGAGCACATTTGGCCATTCAAGACATCGGATCAAATTGTTCTCTGAGTAAAGTAGCGTCTGAGATGCATGTAGCCACGTCTGTTAGTAAAACTGAGCTTACATATACATGCAGACATCTATAAGGGCATAACCAACTAACTCATCAAGCTGTTACGCCTGTAAGTAACGCAAATCATGAGTAGATTCGCTTCGTGTAAATGCTTACATAGAATGCATACATTACCTACAGTTATACGGGCATATCTGACATCACTGTCCAGTAAGGTAACGAAATGATGCATGTAGATGTTAAAATTGCCTAACATAGATCATACATTCTAAGGCTAATATCTGAACATCCACCATTAGTCCCTGTACATAGGTAACTGATTATCGCAAATCAGATGTGTAAAATGCAATACATAATGCAGTACAAAGTATCAAGGCACATCAACTGACATCACTTGATTACCTGTAAGTAACGATATGCGATGTAGAAAGGTCAGAATAAAACTGCTTCACATATGATTGCACGTCATCTATTAGCATAAAAAAAGATAAAGCTATCAATCGAGATGACCTCACGTGATTCCACTGTAAGTAATCATTTGATGTTGCATATTCAGTATTGTAAAATTCCCTATTTTTTTAACCAATAGATGCATACATATAAGGGACAATATTCTGCCATCACTTGTCCCGTATAAGTAGACGAAGATCATGTAGAATGGTAAACTTGCTTACACATGATGTCAGACGCAATTTCATAAGGGCATATCTGACATCACGTGTCCAGTAATAACCGATATCCATGTAATTGTTAACTTGTAAAATGCTACATAGATGCATCAGCATTATAAGGGCATAATATCTGACATCAACCATTTGTCCGTAGCAACGACTCCATAGCCATGTAGATTGTTTAAAGACTGCATCTACATACACTCAGTGCGATACGCTCTATAGGCGACAGCGTAGGGGCATATCTGACATCGAACAACTAATATGCTCCTTGTAAGTAGCGATATGCGCAGTGTAGATTGTTACGAACACTAGCTTACCAATAGAACCGCATACATTATAAGGGCAGAATCTGACATCACTTGTCCTGTAAAGAAACTCGATACCGTTCATGAGATTGTGTAAATAAAAATGCTTACATACTTGTCTCGACAAACATAATAAAAGTGGCAACAATCCTGCACATCACTTGTCCTGTAAGTATCGATATGCATTTGATGAACACGGGGTCTTAAAACTGCGCTTACCTATCTGAGTCAGCCTGCTCATAGACATTATAAGCTGGGCACATCCTCTGACTGCGTCAACCAGTTGCTCACTGTAAGAAGCGATATGCATATAGATGTCTAAAATGCTTACATAATGCAGACCATCAGAGGGCGCATATCTGACATTCCACTTGTCCTGTAAGTAACGATATGCACATGTTAGACCTTGGTGATTAAAATGCATTACATAGATGCAATACTCATGTATCATAGGGTGCATATCTGACAGATCACTTTTCCTGTAAGTAACGATAGAGTCATGTCAGAATAGTAGTAAAAGTGGGCTTGGACATAGATAGCAACTAACATCATAAGTTGCGATTATCTGAACATACTACTTCCTCCCTGTAAAAGTAATGAAACAAAATCATGTAGACTGATAGAACAAATTCTTAAACAACAAGATGCATACATATAAGGGGCCTATCTGCATCACTTGTCCTGTAAGTAACGATATGCATGAGTAAATCATGTCAAACATGCTTCACCATAGATGCATACCTTATCATGCATATCTGACTCACTTCCTCAGTAGTGTCCTTAGCTTAAGACAACGATATGCCATGACCATGTAAGTGTAAAAATGCCTACAGAGATGCCTACATTATAAGGGCAATATCTGACATCAACGTGTCCCGTAAGTAACGATATGCATGTAGATGTGTAAAATGCTTTACATAACGCATACATCTAAGGGCATATCTGACATCAAGATCAGAGAAACGTTCCTGTAAGTACCGATATGCATGTAGATGTGTAAAATGCTTACATAGCACTGCATACATTATACTGGCCGGCATTATCTGACCATCACTTGGCCTGTAAGTAAGCGATATTCATAGTAGATTTTAAAATGCTTACATCATACAGTGCATACATTCACAAGAGGCACTATCTTAACATCACACTGTCCTCGTAAAGGTAACGAAAAGCATGTAGATGTGTACAAATGCTTACATAGATACCAGCTAACATTATACAAGCGGGCATAATACTGTACATCACTCCTTATGTCCTCTGTACTCAGTAACGATATGCATGTAGGATGAGTAAAATGCTTTACATAGATGCATACATTATAAGGGCATATCTGACATCACTTTGATCCATGTACAACTAACGAATCGACATGTATATGTGTAAAATGGCTTACTTAGATGACAGTAACACCTTATAAGCGGCAACATCTGACACGAACTTATGTCACATGTATAAATCTACGATAACATGCTTTAATTGTAAATGCTTACAAGTAGATGAACCTTACATTAATAAGCAGCAAAATGACCATACTAACAGTGTAACTCACATCTTGCCTAAGTCAATGATATGCATGTAGATGTTAAAATGCTTACATAGATCATACATTATAAGGGCCATATCTGAACATCACGTGTCCTGTAAGTAACGCTACATGCATGTAGATAGGAAAATGCGCTCTAACATAGATGCATAACATTTATAAGCCAGCATATCGACTAATTCCCGTGTCCTGATACAGTACCGTATATCAGCATCGTATGATGTTTAAAATGCTTACATAGATGCATATATAGCACTATTATAAGGGGCCATATCTGAACATTCCCATTTGTCCCTGGTAACAGTAACGATATGACAGCTGTGTAAGGCCTTAGTGCTGATAAAATGCTATACATAGATGCATACAATCTATAGTGAGGCATATCTGACAATCAGACGTGTCCTGTAAGTAACGATATACATGTATCGATGTTATATGTGCTAAAATGCTTACATAGAGCCTTGACACGTAAAACACTAGGGCATACCTCTGAGGCTTCACTTGTCCTGTCAGTAGCCGAAAATGCATGTATAAGTGTAAAATGCTTACATACCTGCATACATTATACGGTCAAATCATGACATCACTGTCCTGTAAGTACGATATGCAATGTAGATGTGTTAACATGCTTACAGAGAAGCATGCATTATAGACAGGGCATGGTCCTCCTGTACATCACTTGTCCAGTAATACCTGATATGCATTAAGATGTGTGAAATGCTTACATACCTCATACATAATAAGGGCATAACTACTCACTTGTCGCTGTAAGTACGAATAAATGCATGTAACCAAATATGTGTAAAACAAATCCGCTTACATCAACCCCTGCATACATATAAGGGCATTATCTGACATCACTTGTCCAGTGTACGGAGTAGCGATATCATATAGGATGGTCTAAAATGCTCACATAGATGCATAGACATCTAAAGGGGCATATCTGACATCACTCACTGTCATGTAAGTAACGATATGCATGTAGACTGTAAAATGCGTCTACATAGTGCAATCATTATAAGGTCATATCTGACATCAACTTGTCCTGTAAGTACCGATATGCAATGTAGATGTGTAAAATGTCCTTAACATAGATGCATACAGTCTAATCAAGTGCATCACTGACCTCACTTGTCCTTGTAAGTACCGATATGCATGTAGATGTGTAAAATGCTTACCAATAGATGCATACATTCTAAGGGCATATCTGACATCAAACTCGTCCCTGTAAGTACCATGATACTTCTCATGTAGAACGCACTGTGTAAAATGCTTACAATTTTAGAAATGTCTACATCTAATAGGGCATAGCTGCTGACATCCACTTTTCCTGTAACGTATCGATTCATGAGCATGTAGAATGTGTAAAATGCTTACATAGTTGCATACATCTAGGGGCATATCTGACAGCATGGTCCCCATAAGTACCGATATGAATGTATATGTAAAATGCTTACAATACACGCATTACATTATAAGGCATATCTCGAGACACCTGCAAACTTGTCTGCCTAGCTTAGCAGTAACGATAAATTGAGACATAGTATATGTTGTAGCAAGTGCTACATAGATGCAGATTGACATCCCGGGCGCATATCTGACCTCACGGTTTCCTGTAAGAGTACCGAGACGAAATGATTGTAGATATGTAAAATGTCTTACATACACACGCAATATCATTAAGGCAATATCTGACATCACCTCAAGTGTCCTGTCATACCGGATAGTGGCATGTAGACAGCTTAAAATGCTTACAAGAGATGCATGCGCATTATAAGGGCAATTATCTCGGACAAGTCACTCAAAAACGGTCCTGTAAAGTACCCTACTGCACTAGCTATATGTGTAAAATGCTTACATAGATGCAACATCTAGGGGCAAATCTGACATCACGTGTCCCATAAGTAACCGATATGCATGTAGATGTGTAAAATGCTTACATAAGATGCATACATCTAAGGGCATATCAGACATCACTTTGTTCCTGTGAGTAACGAAATGCATGTAGATGTGGAAAATGCTTACAAAGAAGCATACATCTAAGGCAATATCTGAGCATTAATTTTCCTGTAAGTAAACGATATTGCATGTAGTGTGAGAAAAATCGCTAATTACATAATGCTCATGCCATTGAAGGTTCAATATCTGCACATCAAGTGAAACAAGTGCGCCTGTAAGTAGCGATATGCATCTAGATGTGTAAAGTGCTTACATAGATGCATAGGTTCGAGTCCCACTCTAGCCGCAATATTTCCAATTTTCATTACCCCCATCCAGACACATGTATCCATCTGATGGTTAAGTCCTGGTTGGAAAGATCAACCCTTAGGGGAAGGTATACTCCGACATGTGACCATTTACAACTCTGCGCGTGTTTGTGGTTAACAAGCCGCAATCCAATGACATATCAAATTTTCAAAACCAGAACACCAATTATACTCTCTGCGTGACATTTGATCTACATATCTCCAAGTTAAAGAAACTGGAACGCGACTATCTCATTAAGCAAGGCTTCGTTTTAGCTGCTGATAGAAGCGGCAATACAGTGATGTCAATTTTAAGTAGCACTATGTTAACTCAACTCTGCAGAATCTAAGGTGTCAGGTTTTTGGCAAGCTTCCAAAAACTAATTTTTCACATGGTATTCGCACTCAAATCATCCAATCAAAAGTTTACCATGAAAATAAAAGTACACTTTTCGAACAGTGAATCCAAGTAGATACTACTGATCGATCAATCATTATCATTTCTATCCTTATAACTGCGACAAAACAAATACAGAAATTCTAAAACCTAGCGGACATGCAAACTTTTAACTGTGAAATCACTGACGTCCATAACAATTACAATAGAGCTTTTGTACCGCGCAATCCGGGAAATGGTTCGCAACCTTAAGAGCAGTGTTCATGCGGGTAGTAACAGATGATACATCGAGGCGGCAGAATGTCCCACGATCGAGCGGGGAGGTCGGGGTGAGACTCGGACGGAGGTCGGCGGAGGAGTGGCGACGTGGTGGAGGGGCGAGGGGCGGGGGGGTAGCAGGTATCGTGGGGTGGGGGGTATCTCATATGGATTGTTATTTATGCTAGGCGGGTGCGAGTGTGGAGGAGTTGACGGTCTAACAGCGTTTCAGAGGCAAACTATGATAAATCGAGTCTGTGACGGCTGAGCGGTACTACAAAGCTATGTGGCGATTGGTACCAGTTGACACTGGGTCAAGCAGCATATCAGGTAGCGGGTTCACTCTACCACACTCAAAGTAGCAAAATTCGCTAGGCGCCACCCCCGATGTGATGCACAACAGGAGTTCTATGGGATGAGTGCGCGCGGTGAGGCATAACCACTCTTTGCGAGAGGCGTGTAGCGATATGCTCAGAGTTGAGATGCAATACTGGACGTAACAAGCAGTGAGGTGCACTGCGAGCGAGTTCACTCGTGTGCAGACCGCGTGGAATCACCGAAGTAATCAACACAATGCATTACGGAGGAGCCGCATCGTCTATGCACTGTATGAATACTTCGAATCTAGGTCACTAATTCTAGAGTGCTGGTTTACCGGAGAAAACACTCAGATGCTGCACTGTATCAATACTTTGAATCTAGGTCACTAAATCTAGAGTGCTGGTTTACCGGAGAAAACACTCAGATGCTGCACTGTATCAATACTTTGAATCTAGGTAATTAAATCTAGAGTGCTGGTTTACCAACAACAAAAAACAGATGCCAAACTGTATCCATGCTTCAAATGTAGGTCACTAAATCTAGAGTGGTGATTTATGGGAGGAAACATAAATTGTTTGCTGCCACATTGAAGGGAATACTAAGTTACTTTAAATGGGAGTCATAAAGCATTCTTTAAACACAAAGTGATTAATGATATCAATATCTACTACATTGTATGGGTAGGGCTCATATACCCGCAACCCTCTAAGTCCTGGCGCGCTGGGCGGTGCTCGCTGAAGTCTATGCTGTTCAACATTTTCTGTGTACACCCCGAAAGTAATTTTATTCACTTCAAATATCTCCAATGTGAGCCCTTTAAAATAAAATTCCTTCTACCTAGCTTAACCATGCTGATAGTACCTTAAAAGGTGCTAGGGCGTAAAGCTCCAACAACCAACCAACCAACCTAACTTAAAGTGAATAACAACGATCACTGTAATATTATTCATCTTAAAAGTGGCAGAATTAATTTTGTGGGTAAACATCGGATCATGCCGCTTTAAGAAGGTGATCCCAGAAAACAGAACCAGTTTCCGCTTGGATGTTTTCTTTCTACTTCTTTTCTTGTTGTTGTGAATTTAAAGAAGTGTATTGGTAACATCTGGCAGCGGCGGTTCTCACAGAGCGGTAGTTGCATCAACTCGCTCATGATTGGTGGGACTTACTTCCCCAAGCAGACTACTTCCGGTACCAGCAGACTATTTCCGGTGGCCGAATGGATAGAGTCGCGAGCTTACCCATGTCGCTAAGAGTTGGTTATGCTGAATCTCCCGGCCCTGAGAAAACAGTCCCAACCAATGAAGCGTTACCAACGTGATATGTTCGCTACCTAGTGGTCCCTGCACTCGGCATTATAATAGAGCAAGGACTGATAAAGCTCAGTGGTTGCAAGGGGATAAAGTGACTGTGTGGGAGATACGCACAGCTACTCTATAGGTGCTGGCAACACGCTATTTCCACAGTACGAGCACTATCAAAGTTAGCACATGACTTGCTCCCTGTCTCACAAGTCCGACTACGCCGACCTGCTATATTGAACCTTAGATGTCTAGGGCGGATTTAAAACAACACCAATAAACAAGCAAAGCGCTAGCACAACAGTATATTCAGACGGAAGCGACTGAGACTTTCTACTTGCTAGCGGCGGATTATGGAATAGCGAATGTCCATGGTGCCCGTAACATGAGAAATTAATTCAAAGAGGAAAGTTTCAGAGAGTTGCAAATGCATGTGCAATCTACTGGATCAATACGCCACCATTACCCAGCAATGGCTGCCGCTCCCCACGCCACCTAGCGGTTCATCCTCCACTGTCGACCGATGGCTGGCAGCAACTCGCCACTATCCCCTAGGACCCAACCTGCAAAGTCACGATCTATCTCAATCAGCTCGTCAACTAGCCGCACTCCCCAAACCAACGCTCTATTAATAAACGAGTTAGAGTTCCAGATGAACTACTTAAACTTCGACTTGTCGTACCGAGCAATAAATTTCAGACCAAGGGTCCGATCGAACTTCCTGAAATAGAATAACGTATATATGTCGCTCTCCTTGTCTCTTTTGTGTTGTGAATTATCCATCACACTTCCGGTACAAATCTGAATCGAACAGGCATTCTGATTGGTTCCTGGCCACAGTTCTTGCTAGATCATGAGTGTTGTTTTGGTTTTTTTTTGGTGTGTACATTAGTTGATTAAGCAGGGGAAAATTTAAATCACAGACAATTGGTCTTCCTCATTCGCGACTGCTCCTGCCCCTATCACTGTAATGCCCAGCGAGCCAGGCGGTAGGAGGCTATAGCTATCAATTTCTCATGCTCGTAGTGTTTGACTCGGCTAGGTTTCATACCCGGGTGTTCGAATCCCATGACATACTAGGGAGGTGAACGCTCAACTCATTCGGCCATGATGTCTGGTTACATTGTGCATAAGAACAATGCACTGTGCGAAAGCCCCTGTCATACATCACCGGATTGGAGGAAACGGAAAGAAACCGAACAATTCTGTCCAGTGATAGTGACCTTTTTGTGTCCCCGTACAAGTTTTGGAACATGCACAAAACATGGAATGGATGCCGCCGGATTGAACGTCTATGGTTCTTGTCCGGTTTGAGTTTGTATTCATCGTTGGCTATCCGTTCATGTCCGTTTCAATGTTTGTTCATGCGCATTTCATGTCCCCGTTTCATGTACTGTTCATCCACGGCCTTTGACCTGATATGGCAACATTTTGAGACATTTTAATACATTTTGATACTTATGACGCCCGGACTAGACAATTCTGTCCGTTGCGCAATCTGGTGATGTGTGACAGGGGCTTAAGAATATTGGAACCTATTCTGTCATGAAGCCTGCAGTACTAATCTAAACTATTCAAGAATCTAATTGCTTTTGACCTTTTAATAATCATGCCACTGTACTCTTTGCACAGATTTGTTAAAGTTGCATAGTCCGATGGTTTTGAGTTTCTCTTATTTTCTGAGATAAACATATTAGGTTGTTCATTATAATCTACCTTACTTTTGGTTTGAAGTAACTTATATTTTAAGTCGCAAACTTTTGAGATATTTTAAGTGGAAACCATGCTAAATTAATTTTGCAAGTGTGCCAAAACTCTCACACCATAGCTTTTGCAGTAACATGGCTCTATTAATGTGTCTCGAATCCCTTCTATGTGCCGGTAAATGTTTTAATAAGTGCATCAGTATCTAAGGTAGATATGTAGAATCAAATCTAGATAATTGTTTTGGTTTTGAAAATTTGAAGTTTTCATCAGACTATGCAGCTTTAACTCTCGATGGGAATGAAAACCAAGATGGCGGATGTTCTATATAAAGCCAATATACAATGGCACCAGGGCTACATGCCGTCCATGAGTATATCATTGGAATAAAGACCGCCTATTGGCGTGGCGGGTTTATATTATAAATACGGGCAGTTTGTCATTACTTCTTGCAGGTTGATTAAATTTGCACAGTCCGATGGTATTGAGTTTCTGGCATTTTCTGTTATAAATATATTAAGTTGATCGTTACAATCTATCTTGCTTTAGCTTGAGGAAACATTTATTTTAAATCGCTACCTTTTGAAATATTAGAAGCGCAAACATGCTAAATTAATTTTGGTAAGCACGTCAAAACTCTGACACCACAGGCTTCTTCAGTAACAGGTTCTATTAAATTGCCGCAGTATTCCCTTCTATGTGGTGACAAATGTTTAATAAGTGCACTAGTATCTAAGTTTAGCTATGGTCAGAATCAAATTTAGATAATTGTGTCGGTTTTGAAAATTTGATGTTTTCATCGGACTATGCAGCTTGTAACTAGACATGATGAACTGGTGGTTAAAGTGCCTGCTTCCTTCCTCCACTGGCAGGCCATGGGTACGATTCCCGGCCAAGTCAAATCAAAGAATGTGTAGATTGTTGCTATCTCTTCTGGAGCATGAGATTGCAGGTTGGCTCGGTGTCAAGATATCTGCGACTGAGTGGGATATTGTGGTTAGGAGCTGTAGCCTAGGCCCTATCATGTTGAGACTGCAGCTTAACGCAGTCATGCAACTGTCTCTCTACCGATTCGGCCACCGGGCCCGCCCGACCAGACGGGATGGCCGAATGAGTTAGAGCGTCCGTCTCCCGTGCTGGTAGATCGTGGGGTCGTGGGTTCGAGTCCCAGTCGAGTCAAACCAATGACTTTAAAATTGATATTTGTCGCTTCCTAGCCAGGTGCTCGGCATTATTAGGACAGGGCAAGGACTGGTGTGATCAGTGTCACGATAATGTGACTGAGTGGGATACCAGGTCATGGTGCCGGCGGTCTGGTTTCCCAGTGGGACAGCACTATAAAGTCGCCATGAGTGCGCACTGTCACAAGTTGGTACCCGTCCTGATATGACCTTAGATGTTGCTAGGATGTAAAACAACAACAACAAACAACAAAGCCACCACGCCCGAAATAGTCAGATCCATGTCAAATGATAGCAGAAACCATCCCTGATATAATTTTGAAGTCGTTAGACTTGTGTCAACTGACAGTGAAATCGAAGTCACATCAATAGCCAATATATAAACCTATAGTAAACCATTAAAGTTGCATCGTCCGATGGTTTTGAACTGCTTCCATATTATTTTTGTACATATATATATTAGTGTTTTTATTAGAATCCACCGTACTCTAGATTAAAGTAATTTAAAACAATCATAAATGGGTAATATTAGAAATGTTTGTAGTAAATATATGCACGTTGAAATGCCGGATATGATAGGATTAATTTTGAATACGTTGTAATTAAGTCGCTATAGTTTCCGCTTTTAACACAGCAATAAATGTTTAATATGTCCAGCAGTGCCCAAGTTATGTGCAATCAAATGCAGATTTTTTAATTTTTTAATTTTTTTCTTCGAGATTTATACTGCCTATCATGGATAATTCTGAATAGACTTGTTTTCACCATTAGACAGTTTGTCGATAGAAAGCCTGAGCCTACACTTTTACTGACCCAAGGGATTTTTAACCTCCCACACCACATAGACATGGTATGAGAGCAACTGGCCTTTGATGACGCTGTAAGTTATACACAGCGGTGGAAATCCAAATTGTCAGATGTGGGGGCACGGGGATCAAACCACCAACCTTCAGTTTAGGAGTCCAGCCTAGAAAAAAGTCCGACACTCTAACCACTCCGCCACAGAGAACAAATGCCGCATAAAGGTTTCATTTTGAAAATGTTATTCCTTTATCAATCCATGGGGCTTTAAAGTCAACCAAAACATGCAGAATGCAAAAGACTTGTCAAATTGTCCATCTTTGTTTTTCTTCCTTTATATTTATTGATTAAAGCTGCATAGTCCGATGACAACATCAAATTTTCAAAACCAAATCAATTATCTAGCTTGGATTCTACATAACTAGCTTAGATACTGACACACTTATTAAAAACGTGTCTCTACATAGAAGGGAGGAAGACTGAGCCAATTTCATCGAACTTGTTACTGTGGAAAGACGCCGATGGTGTCAGAGTTTTGGGGTGATTACCAAAAATAATTTGATATGTTTGAACTTCAAATATCTCAAAAGTTAGCCATTTAAAATAAAAGTTACTCAGAATGAAAGTAAGGCACATTATAACATTCAATTTAATATATTTGTCATAGAAAAATCACAGAAACTCAAGACCATCAGACGATGCACCTTTAAAGAGGTGGAAGTTTAAATCACATACAATTGGTCTTCCTCATTCCACTGTTCCTTGCCCTATCCTAGTGATGCTAAGCACCAGGCTCGGTAGCGATAAGCATAAATTCTTAAAGCCACATAACCTAATGCCTTTGGGTTTCTGCCGTATTTCTGTGATAAATATATTAAGTTGATCGGTATAATTTAACTCACTTTAGTTTCAAGTAACTTATTATTAAAAAATGACTACCTTTGGAAATATTTGAATTGAAAATATGAGCATTTACTTTTTAAAAAGTCTGAAACCACAGGCTTCAGCAGTAACAGGCCCCATTAAATCAACACAGCATTCCCTTCTATACAGCAACACATGTTTGCAGCAACAAAAAATATTGTTCACCGTTTGCCTCAATATCTAAATTGGACAGGGTGAATCAATTTCAGTTTCATGTTTTAGTTTTGAAAAGCTAACAGTGGCTAACGCTTTCATCAAACTATGCCGAAGGTGGATTTCTATCGTTAACTTTACAATCAATCATTTTTCTCCGTTTTTGGGGGGGTACATTAGTTGTTTAAGCACGGGAAATTTCAATCGTGGACGATTAGTCTTCCTCATTCCACTGCTCCTTGCCCTATCCTAATAATGCTGAGCACCTGCCTAGGAAGCGACAAGTATCAATGTTTTAAGTCATTGGTTTGACTCGACTAGGGTTTGAACCTATGATCCCACGATCTACCAACACGGGAGGCGGACGCTCTTCCTCATTCCACCTCCTGCTTGCCCTCTCCTCGTAATGCTAATAAACAACGCTGAGTGCCAGCCTAGGTCGCTGACAAGTATAAATTTTCAAGTCATTGCTTTGACTCGACCACACATTTTCAAACCGACGTTGACAGGGACTTCGATTCGTACAACCTCCCCCCTGAGAAGTCAACGACGCTCAACCCAACTGGCGCTCAACCCATCTGGAACAAAAGCTGAGAATGAATTGAGAGTGGTTACGCAGGTACTCACAGTTGCTGATCTGGTCTTCAGCCGCAACTCCGTTTAGGCTTTGGGTTAGCACCCCCAGTAGGAGTAATGCCACCCTGGAGGCTGGAGGAGCGAGGCAGGACACGCAGCCCATGGTTAGTTACTGACTCGACACACAGACAGATGGACGGAAGTGGAAGGGGCCGACAATCGCAGACTGGAACGCTACTGCGGGCTGCACCGCGGTTAGGCGCGATGTACGCTGGGAGCTCTGCGTGCCCAGGGGAGGTTGGAGGATAGAGTTATGGATACATGAGGTGTGTGGGTGGGTGTGGGTGTGTGTGTAGGGCTGTGTTTGTGTTTGTATATATGGGGGTTGCTGTGGGAGTTGAGGGGAGGGGGTTGAAGGGAGGGGGTGATATGGAGAGGGGGAGGTGAGATGGGAGGAGGTTATGGGAGGTTGATTGGAGGGCAGGTGATATAGAAGGAGATTATGGGAGGGTTGAGTGGAGGGGAGGTGATATAGAAGGAGGTTATGGGAGGGTTGAGTGGAGGGAGAGGGGATATGGTGTGTTTGTTGGTGGTTTAAGTCCTAGCAACATCTGAGGTCATATCAGGACGGGTACTAACTTGTGACAGTGCGCACGCATGGTGACTTTATAGTGTTGCCGACAAGTATTAATTTTATAAGTCATTGGTTTGACTTGATCTGGAATCGAAGTCCCGACCTTCCTCATGGGAGGTCTGGCTCTACCGATTCGGCCACCGCGTCCGGTTGAGGGGATATGGATTAGGGGTCATGGGGGGATTGAGGAGTGGGGAGGGGGGGAAATGGGTTTGGTGTCACATGGGGGATTGAGGGAGTGGGAGGGGATTGATTAGGGGTCAATGGAGGAGGATTGAGGAGTGGGGGAGGGGGTGAGGGAATGAGGGGCGAGGGAGGGAGGAGGGGAGGGAAGAGGGGATGGCGAGGAGAAAGAGAGCGGGTGGGGAGGGGAGGGAGAGGGGAAGGAGAGGGGAGGGAGGGAGGGGAGGGCGAGGAGAGAGAGAGGGGAGGAAGAGGGGAGGGAGAGGGGAGGGAGATGGGAGGGAGATGGGAGGGAGAGGGGAGGGAGAGGGGAGGGAGGGAGAGGGGAGGGAGAATGGGGGAAAAGGAGGAAACAAAGGGGAGGTGGGGAGAGATAGGGGAGGGGATATGGATGAGGGGCGAGGAGGGAGAGGGGAGGGAGATGGGATGGCGAGGGAATGAGAGGGGAGGGAGAGAGGGAGGGCGAGGGGCGGGAGAGGTGAGGGAGAGAGAGGAGAGCGCATGGGAGAGGGAGGGAGAGAGGAGGAAGAAGAGGGGAGGGAGGGGGAGGGCGAGGGAGAGAGAGAGGGGAGGAAAAGAGGGGAAGGCGGGCGAACGGGAGGAGGGGAGGGAGGGAGGAGGGAGGAGAAGGGGAGGGAGAGGGGAGGGAGGATGGGGGAAAGGAGGAACAAAGGGAGGTGGGAGAGATAGGGGAGGGAATAAGCCGTGATAAGTGGGGATTAGGGATTATGGTTAGGGGGGGTGGGAGTGTGAGGGGATAGGGAAAGAGGATGGAAAAGGGGGGAAGGAGGAAAAGATGAGGGAGAAAGGATCAGGGTGAAGTCGGGGAGGGGAAGATGAGGTGGAGGGAGTGAGGGGGGAGAGGGGAAGGAAGATGCATGTGGGTGGGAGGAGCGGAGACAGGGAACATTAGGGTAGAGGGGGCAGGGGACAGGGACAGGGGGCAGGAGATAGGGGACAGCGGGCTGGGGACACGGGACAGGGGACAAGGGCCAGAGGACAGAGGACAGGGGACAGGAGACAGGGGACAGGGGGAGGGAGGTGAGTAGGAGAGTGAGGTCAGGGAAGTGGGAGGAAGTGGGAGGAAAACAGAAGGAGGATGCGTGTGTATGAGGAGTGGGAAGAAGAGTAGGTCACAGTGGGAAGGAAAACAGGTCAGAGTGGGAGAAGTAGGTCAGAGTGGGGAAAGTAGGTCAGAGTGGGGAAGTAGGTCAGAGTGGGGGATAGTAGGTCACCTTGGAGAGGAGTAGGTCACATTGGGGAGGATAGGTCACAGTGGAGAGGAGAGTAGGCCACTGTGGGAGGAGAGTAGGTCACATTGGCGGAGGATAGGTCACGGTGGGGAGGAAAATAGGTCACAGTGTGCAATATTAGGTCACAGTGGGTGATATTAGGTCACAGTGGGCGAGATTAGGTCACAGTGGAGAGGAGTAGGTCACAGTGTGGGGGAGAGTAGGTCACAGGGTTGGGGGAGAGTAGGTCACCGTGTGGGGGAGAGTAGGTCACGGTGGGGAGGAGATCAGGTCACAGTGGGGAGGAGAGCAGGTCACAGTGGGGAGGAGAGTATGGAGGGGCAGACAGGGGAGGGGGCGGAGCTTTAGATAGTGGAGTGAGATGGTGGGAGGGGGGAGGGGGAGGGGAGGGTGGAGGGGAAGGGAGGAGGGCGAGGGAGGGAGGAGGGGGTCACAATCTCCTATTTCTGAAGGTCCGTGTGTCCCGTTACCGGAAAATAGTGTGACACTCAGTGTTAAATGAGTTTCATATACAAATATATATATACAGTAAAACCTCTCTAAATCGACCAACCTTGCGCTGCAGTAGAAGGTGGAATGGCCTGCAGTCAGAGCTTGGCAGAGGTGGTTTGACAGCAGCTGTTGTCCACAAAGGTGGAGCGGTGGAAGGTTGGCCTCAAGGAGGAGGATCTCAACTCCGGTTATCCTGCGAGCTCGGGTGATGAGTCGCGCTGCCTGGTAGTGGATTCTTTCCAGGGTGAGGAGGTCTTTGGTCAGGGCACTACTGTGAGGAAGGCAGGCGCTAAGGTTGTATCTGCATTAACCAATCCAGGAAACGGTGTTGGCTGCATAGTCAGAGGGCCCACATGGCCTGTTTGTAGAAGAGAGTGAATACTTCGGCTGGGGCTCCCCAGTTGAACCATTCTGGAGGCCAGTTGCTTCACAAGTGGTCTCATGGT
Source organism: Branchipolynoe longqiensis (assembly GCA_030323885.1). Lineage (NCBI taxonomy): Eukaryota > Metazoa > Annelida > Polychaeta > Phyllodocida > Polynoidae > Branchipolynoe > Branchipolynoe longqiensis. Next base: position 7,387,711 of record CM059190.1, read on the forward strand.
GAGTTTGTGATCAAGCCTGACTCTGAGGTAGTCAAAGGTTTCCACCCATTCGATGCCCAGATCTGCGGTTTGGAATGGGTGGGGAAGCCGATCAGTGAACATCATCATGGCTTGGGTTTTGTTTGAGGATATTTTGAGCCCCAGATCATGGCAGATGTCACTAAGTAGGAGCAAGACATCCACCATGATGGAACGGACCTTGTGGAGGAGTTTGTTTTTGTGGCGTTTGGCTCTCCTGATGGCGGGAGAGTTTGTGGTGCCGGGGAGGCGGCAGTTTGTTGTCTGTTGGATGATGGCCTCCATGGCATCGCGGACGAGTACAGAGAACTCGTCGCAGGTGTTGGGAGGATTGGTGTGTGTGAGATGTTGTAGGTGTTGGTTGAAAGCTTCCCAATCAGCTCCGTCCATGCCCAGGGTTTGTGGGTTGGGGGACCTTGGGTGCATTTGTGCGTAGGAGCGCTGCATGGTGGTCTGAGTACAGGTCAGTCAGTTCCCACAAGGCTGTAGCCGCGAGTTGTGTGTCTAGGATGCAGCGGTCAATGGACGTGCCACTGCGATGAGTGGGTGAACCATCGTTCATTAAGGAGTGATTCACTGAGTCAAGGTCCCTGCAAGTAGTGTGCATCCTCTGGCGGTGTCTGTGTTGTTGCGTCCCCAGAGTGGTGGCTGTTGAAGTCACCCAGGATTATTTGGTGTGTTGCTGCATTGCTGTGTGCTTGGAGGATGGGGTCGAGGGTGTATTGGGATTGTATATGTTGAAGGTGTCTATTGTGGTTGTGGCCAGTTTGAGGAGTACACACAACCTGTTGGTTGTGGGGTTGGCTCTGGATTTTGCTATTTTGGTGGTGTGGATGTGGCTGTTGACTAAGGTGGTGGTGCCTCCCTTTGGTCTGCCCCTGATTAGTGATTCTACTGTGGGGATGTGGTAAGTGGTGTAACCTTTGATGCGTCGTGGGTCTATCTTCCATGTTTCCTGGAGCATAGCCACATATATGCAGTCAGTTTTTAATTTGTTGATGAGGGGTGTCAGTTTGTCCATAGACCTGCACAGTTCCAGGAGAGGACTGTGAGATTGGAGGAGTTTGTTGGAGGTGGTGTGGGGTCTTTGTGGTGGTTGGTGTTGTGGTTGTTACATTGTGTATCCATGTTGGTGGCTCAGGGTGTTGCTGTTGATTGGTGGTGTGGTGGTTGTGGGTTGTGGCATGAGGGCTGTTGTGTGAAGGAAGCCAATGAACATATGGATTATGGATCCCAGTGGATCCCAGTATGTCGTGGGAGTGAGTGGGTGTGGGTGCAGGTGTTGGTGTGGGAGTGGGTGTGCGTGCGATAGTGGGTGTTGGTGCGGTTTTGGATGTGAGAGTGGGAGTGGGTGCAGGTGTGGGTGCGGGTGGGGGAGTGGGTGTGGTTTTGGGTGTGGGTGTAGGGGGTGTGGGTGTAGGGGGTGTGGGTGAGGTTTGGGTGCAGACATCGCAATTGGGTGTGGTGGTGTTGACCTGGCTGGGGGTTTGTGTGGCAATGGATCACGTGTGTGGGTGGTGTGTGGTGGTGGGTTTGCTGGGGGTGGTGGGTGTGGATGGAGGGAGAGGAGGGGTGGGATGTATGGGTGTTGGGTTTGGTGTTGGGAGTGGTCTGGCTGGAGCGGGGGGTAGTTGGTGGGGGCAGATGTAGGTTGGGGGTTGGTCGGGTGTGTGGTAGGGGGAGGTGTCGGGTTGGGTTGGGTTGGCCGGAAGGCTGCTCCAGAGCCTGCACTTCTCTCGGGAGGTGTGGTCACCCCCGCACACTATACACCTGGCATTCAGCATGCACCCCTCCGCGAGGTGGCCTGGTAGCGCACAGTTTGCGCAGATTATGTCTGTGGCACTACACTCACATTTGTAGTCACCGTACCTCTGGCACTGGGTGCAGTAGGTGGGCCGCTTGTGAGGGGTTGCCACCCGAAGGTGGCCTAGTGGGCTGAAGTCAAGCTTGGCGGAAGTGCTGAGGGAGGAGGTGGTGTGGATCTTTACACAGTGGGTGGGTTTGCCGCCTTTTGCAGGAGGCACGGATGATCCTGTAGAATCGGCGATCACGTTGGGTGACTGAATATGAAAGTGTCTATCACATGCCATAACTCATATATGAGTGTTCCATAAGTTTAGACCATAAAGTGTCCGTATTTTGGTATACTATGCAGTTCAATTTAATCAGTTTTTTATATTAATTTTGTACAATTGTACCATCTCTACTTTCAATGTATAATCTAATATATATTTGTTTGTTGTTGTTTTACATCCTAGCAACATCTATGGTCATATCAGGATTGGTACCAACTTGCGACAGTGCACACTCATGGCAACTCCATAGTGCCTGGGAGACCAGGCTGCCGGCACCATGGTCCAATATCCCACTCAGTCACATTATCCTGACACTGAGCTAACCAGTCCTTGCCCTATCCTAATAATGCCAAGTGCCAGGCTAGGAAGCAACAAGTATCAATCTTTAAGCCATTGATTTGACTCGACCAGGGTTCGAACCCAATATATATATATAAATATACATAATAAATATGTGAATTTACTGTACAGGGGCAATGATGGTAATGATTATTTCCCAGATTTCCATTTCCCAACCCAGGGGTGATGCACCTCTAAGGAAAATAAATTGCGTCAATCCAGAAAATCTGCCTTTGCTTTTATATTAATTTACACATATTAAAGTAGTAGTATTACTTAAAATATACATACACAATTTACGTGGGTGCGTGTATGCATATATATATATGCTGGATAAGCCATTATATGAGTATAATAAGCTGGAAGATGCATCTACTCCCCAGCCACTAAGTCATTGGCTGGTCACATACTCATTAGGTCATCTACTAGTGCCTCATGACCTGAGCATGTGGCACCACCTGCTCACCCACACCTCAGCGGCTGTTGCTCTCACTCACTGTACCGCTGCAAATTATATATGTTTAACCCTAACCGACCACCTCCACAGATCAACCACTCCCCTATATCGATCGCTTTATTTGGGTTCCACCAATACTATTGTAACCATATTCTAACTCCCCAAACCGACCACCTCCATAAATGGGCCACTTAGCATCGGTCCCAAGGTCGGTGGATTTAGAGAGGTTTTACTGTATACATATATATATATATATATATATATATTGACCCACTCATCTATGTAGATACCACAACCGGAAGTTCACATCCTATATGAGTAAATCCAAATACAATGAACTACTAGCCTCAAACTGAACGAGACTGAAGGTCAAGGCCAGTCACTGTCTTGCAATGGGCACACTGAAAAACAGTGAGAACGAAAGTCAAATGGGATGCCCAAATGAGTTGAGCGCCTGCTTTCTGTGTAGCGGGTCCTGGATACAAACCCAATGAGTGCCTAACCAATGACTTTAAATGCTAAAAATATTTAACTCGTCCGCTACCTACTCAGGTGCTTGAAATTAATAGGATCGGGCGAGGAGCAGAGGAATGAGGAAGAGCGATTGTCTGTGATTGAAATTGACCCTGCTTAATATGCTAATGTAACAAAATGCAGAAACAATCAGGTTTGTTTGTTTGTTGTTGTTTTAGTCCGAGCAACAACTAAGGTACTGACTTGTGACAGTGTGCACTCATGGCAACTTTATAGTGCTGCCCCACTGGGATACCAGCCTGCCAGCACCATGACCTGATATCCCACTCAGTCACATTATCTTGACACTGAGCACACGAGTCCTTGCCCTATCCTAATAACGCGGAGCACCTGGCCAGGAAGCGACAAGTATAAAATTGTAAGTCATTGCTTTGACTCGACCAGGGTTCGAACCCACGATCCCATGGGTTCGGATCCCCCGATCTCCCAAAACAGGAGGCGGACACTCAACTCATTCGGCCAATCAGTAGATTAAAGTACAACCCCATTATACCAAGCTCGGTTAAACCAAACGATCGGTTAAATACTACCATATATCATATAAAAAAGTTGGTCAAATCAATGTCGGTTAATCCAAATTATCGGTTAATCCAAACAAAATTGTCAGACCCCAGGCCACTTCCGGTATGGTTAAACCAAACTTGTATGTGGTTATAAGGTCATCTGATAATTTTATATATGATAAATGGTAGTATTTTGCCAGGTCGCCGAACAAAGTTTGGATTAACCGATCGTTTTGTTTAACCGAGCATGGTTTAACAGGGTTATGCTGTATATACGTATAAAAGAAAATCAAAGTGTCCACATACATTGTGTATTACAGACTAATTAGTACGATGAGTGGATAAAATTACAAGAAATACATCGATACCTGGTGAATATCAACTTGCCCGTGAATGCAACTTATGGTGTGGGTTTACGTCCATTGAAGGGCAACGCATGGTGGGCACAAAGGGCGGTCAAGACGAGAAGAATAGCGGATGTTAGTGTGTCGCTAACGGGGATGTGTGTATTACAATGTGAATTTTATGGCGACACTTCTGTTGTTGAGTCATTCAATTAGAAATATTTAGTGTTTTATATTGCATGGCCTGTTGAAGATGGGATGGGAAGCCTGGGATTGCAGTGGGAGCAGCCATGGTTTGAGGATTATTGTGTCAATTTGAAGGATAATACAGTAAAACCTCTCTAACTGACCACCTCCACAGATCGACCACTCCCCTATATTGATCGCTTTATTTGGGTCCCAAACAATCGCCCATACAATACCATTGTAATGATTTTTTTTAAATGCCTAAACCGACCACCTCCGTAAATGGACCATTTTAAGTCGGTCGCGTTTTCAGTTGATTTATAGAGGTGTTACTGTACTAGAGAGGTGCTGGGTATGTATTGTTCTACTTCGGCAGCACAATACGCACTAGAAACCATATAATTTGACATTGCAACACGCAACACACAATAAGAGACATATACATCAGTATGCCAACAATAACAAACATCTACATCAGCATGCCAACACTTGATAACAAACATCTACATCACTATGGAAACATTTGATAACAATTACATCAACATGGCAACAGTCAAGAACAAACAACCACATCAGCCGCAAACACTCAATAACAAACATTTACATCACTATGGAAACATTTGATAATAAACAAATACATCAACATGGCAACAGTCAATAACAAACAAATACATCAGCTGCCAACACTCAATAACAAACATCTAAATCAGCATGCCAACACACAATAACAGACATCTACATCAGCATGCCAACTGTCAATAACAAACATGTACATCACTATGGAAACATTCGATAATAAACAATTACATCAACATGGCAACAGTCAATAACAAACAACTACATCAGCATGTCAAAGCCCAGTAAGTAACATCTACATCAGCATACCAACACTCAATAACAAACATCTACATCAGCATGCCAACACTCGATAACAAACATCTACAGCATCATGCAACACATGTTAACAAACATCTACATCAGCATGCCAACACACACTAACAAACATCTACATCAGCATGCCAACACACAATAATAAACATCTACATCAGCATGCCAATACCCAATAACAAACATCTAGATCAGCATGCCACCACTCAATAACAAACATCTACATCAGCATGTCAGCACCCAATAACAAACATCTACATCATCATCGCACCACTCAATACCAAACATCTACACCAGCATGCCAACACTCAATAACAAACATCTACATCAGCATGCCAACACTCAAGAACAAACATCTACAGCAACATGCCAAAACCCAATAACAAACATTTATATCATCATGACAACACTCAATAACAAACATATACATCATCATGACAACACACAATAACAAACATCTACAGCAACATGCCAACACCCAATAACAACCATCTACATCATCATGACAACACTTGATAACAAACATCTACATCAGCATGCAACACTCAATAACAAACATCTACATCAGTATGCCACACCCATTAACAAACATCTACATCAGCATGCCACACCCATTAACAAACATCTACATCATCATGCCAACATTCAATAACAAACATCTACATCAGCATGCCAATACCCAATAACAAACATCTACATCACTATGGAAACATTTAATAATAAACAATTACATCAACATTGCAACATTTCATTACAATAGTATTGCATGGGTGATACTTTGGGACCCAAATAAAGCAATCGATATAGGGGAGTGGTCGATCTGTGAGGGGTGGTCGATTCCAGAGGTTTTACTGCATATCTAAAAAGAAAAAAATTGGTAGAAGCCAAAACTAACGGACTAGGCAAATTTAACTTCACTTTACACAGATAACCACACGGCTACTGATTACCAAACTTTGTAGGAGTATTACAATACATTTGTATTTAATGTCACTTCCAACTGTGTATAGTAAGGCCACAGAGTCACAGCTTTCACACTCCAACCCATGTGATCAGAGAAAAGCAACTCAGAATAATTATTTGTATTTGAGTCTTTGGCGGGCTTTGATTCGGTCGGGATTCGATTTTAGCATCTGCCAGATGGGAAACGGACGGTCTAACTACTCAAATGCTTCCCTCCAATATATATATATATATATTTAACCGTCTGGCTAATCCGCCCCCGCCTAACGCGAGCCTATGGGTTAATATGAATAATTGTTATCCATGTGAATTTCCTTGGGCCAGCCGCCGTCGTTGTAGCCTTTCCTCCCGCCTGCGAGTTGTCCATCGTCGGTGTCCGCCCCCATACTGAAGGCGCCAGCCAGAGTATCGTCTAAATACTAAATTTGCCGTCATGCGCATTTATCGGCCTAAAGTGTATTTACATTAGGTTATTTCAACTACTGGCTGCCCCCTTTGTCGTTGGAGATATTGTGAATGTTACTAACTGAATCCAAATTTGTGCAGTCCAGCAAGAGTTGCTGCCGCTGTCTCTATTATGCAGTTTACATTATATGTCGTGGTTCTCGCCTAAAAGTAACACTACCTTAAATTCTGTAAATGCGCCCGTCATTAGAGTCCCGCAGATGGGTAAATTACTTGCAGAAGGCCGACTTAGGCTTAAGGCCTCTAAGTTCATAGAAAGCAATCAAATGTCAGGTTTCCATAGTGGTTAATCTACGATAAGACTGGAGGATAGTAAAGAATGCAAGGAACGTCCTGATTCACCTTCACAAGAGCTCACGGTTTATTCATAACCAAAAACTAACATGGACACCAGCTGAATATACATGGTTTAAGATAGTAGTAGATGTCTCCCGTTCCCTCCCGTGTTGTTTCTATAAATTAGATTAGAATTTTGACAATAAAAGCCTAAATATCAGTGGAAACGACGGAGCGTGTAAAAACACATCTGCCGGGTCTGGCCCCGAACGCCCGACCTCCTATCGTTGCTTAGCTAGTCGCTCAGCAACGCTTTACCACCTCGAACCCTCGCCTGCCCAAGTGAAAGCAATTTGTGCGCCCGTGGAATGAGTGCGCAAATTGCTCACGGCGAGTAGACACGCCCACTTCATATATATATATATATATATATATAGGGGAGCGGGTCGTAGCTCAAACCAGTGAAGGTGTGGGTCATCCAATCGATCCTGCTCAGTGGATCCATTTGAGGTGTCTGCTATTTCCCGTTCCAACCAGTGGTCCACAACTGGTTCATCACTGGCTGTGGTATGTACTGTCCTGTCTGTGGGAAAGTGCATGTAAAAGACCCCTTGCTGCTTATCGGAAAGAGTAACCTATGTGGTGACAGTGGGTTTCCTCCAAAGAAATATGTCAGAATGACCATATGTTCGATGTCCAATAGCCGATGATAAAAATCAATGGTTTTGGGTTGTTTTTTTTGTGACAAGGTATTTACCCTGCCTATAACGTATAAGCCCCCATGAGGGTGCTTGTTTTCAATGCTGGACAGCTGTGATGTTTTTTTGTTCTGATCCTTTACACAGGGGTGTTACCTGTTTCAGCTCAGGCCAGTCTCTCGTGGTTTTGGGTGTTAGTAATAATCTATGTTAGTTTTTTTGTATTTTTCTGAGAATTGTTGTCTAGTTTGAGTATGATACCTTAGCCTACTATGTACATCTACTTGGGTGTCATGTAGGCTTGCGGGAGAGGATCCCATCCCATATTGGTTTGTTGCAACCCCCTTTCACCCAAGTCCTGACCTTAGATAGTGCACCAGTGCGCCAGAACACACCAGGACTCTTCAGGACTGCGACTAGATGGGATGGCTGTTTTGTTTGCTTAGCCATTTTGCATTTCAGGGTGGATCAGATGCATGAATGTGGCTTGTCCATTTCTGTGATGGTTTGTGCCATTACAAATACCCCGGTGGACTGTGCCATGTGGTGATGGTTTCTTTGATGTCCTTAGTGCTTAACGGGGCTAGTGTCCATTTTTTTCCGCGTATCTACCATTTTTCTGGCCTGTCTTTTGCTTTTTGCACTATTGCACAGCAAGCAGTGACTATGCTCAGGGGCAGGTGTGATTTTTGTTCTGTTGGGAAATAGTTTCTTTAGTAATTGTTGGTAGTGGTCAAGGCTAAGGATTGCCCATTGTTTTGTGTTTTGCTTATTCCAGGCATGTCCTGCCATGGCGAGTATACTCCTCTCATAGATTTTGGTGTTACTCTTTTCTGTCAGTAGTATCGGGGCCGCCATATGTCTGGTGTCCCTGCGGGGGGTTACTGTGTAGCCTGTTTTTGTTGTGTAGTGGTTTGCTAGTATTTTAAGGTGCATTTCCCTTCTATTCATCAATGGTGTTGCGTTGCATTTTTTATGCAGTTCCATCGTAGGGTATCTCTTGTGTACCTGGAGATATATTTTGAGGGGTTTGTTTTGTAGTACCTGTAGTTTGTTTAGAAGTTTGGTATTTCCTCCCATGTAGACTACATCACTGTAGTCGAAGTAGGCGAGGATCATACCTTGTATATTTTAATAGCCATGTTTTCAGTCAAGTTGGGTCTTAATTTTGCCAGGAGCCATATTTTGTGGTTTGCTATGCAGAGGTCATAACGTAGGTGTCTGTCTAAGTCCACTCCCAGCTATTTGTAGTTGTCTACCTGCTCTAGCTCGGTGTTTCCCAGGAGATACTTTATAGTATTATTACTCGTTAGTCTTCTACCAAATAGTACTACAGCATGCCAACAGTACTGTTTTTGATTTACTGCTATGTATAGTTATTTTGTTTAGGTTGCACCACATTGGTGTGTCACCAGATGGTTTCCCTGCTTTTGTTTACTTTCATTTCGTAGGCTTCAATGTATCGCGTGTGCATTGCAATATGTGGATGTGTCACAAGGTGGCTTTCCTGCTTGCATTCACCTTCGCTTCATATGCCTAGTGTATTCTATTTGTATGTTTTGTTTATATTTTTACTTCATTTATATTGTTTATATTTTTATATTATTTGTATTTTTTATCTCCCTATTAGCCCTGTTACTCACCTCGATCCTTGGCAGTTTGCCCGGATTTTGTCCCTTGGTTTTTGTTTTTTTTAGGAATTCTACCATCTTGTTTTGGAATCCTGGTTTGACTATTTCTCCTGCATCTGGTTTGTGCTCTAGAGGTGTCGTTAAATAAAACAAGCTGTACTTTTTCCGTCCAATAGATGTGAATGGAGAGATTGTGTGTCCAATATAATGAAAATAGAATGAATCAATTTAAATTATAATATTTACACCAGGTGGCTCCACCATACAGTTAATAAATGACGAGTATTACTATTAGACTAGGTGGCGCTAGTGTACTGAATGAATGAATGAATGAATGTTAGGCGAGGTGGCGCCACCATTCAATTTACCGAATGAATGACAAGTGTAACATCAGGTGGCGCCACTAGACAAGTCTTGGAGTTACTTTACGTTGCCCCTAGTACAGATAGTGAGTGACATGATGCTTGGGGTTTGAATCCTGGTATCATATGGGGGTCATATCAATCATCGATTGAACCAACAGGCAATTGTTTTTAAATAGTTTTATTTAATCTTCTTTTGTTTTTCCACTTCATGAATTCTATGATGGTCAAACTGAAGAATACTGCGCAAAATACACATTCACAGGATTAGAAGGTTTTATCTACGCACTTCAGGTCAACATACTGGGCACTTCGGGTCGTAAGACAACCACTTCCGGTCGTCAAACCTGTCACTTCCGGTCGCGAAACGACCACTACCCGTAATGAAACTGAACACGCCCGGTCATGGAACAGCCAATTCGAGTCGTGAAACAGGACACTTCCGTCGTGATAGTTACTTCCAGTCATCAAACTGGGAACATCTGGTCATTAAACTGATCATTTCCGGTCAGGAAACGGGTTACTTCTGGTCATAAAAGCGGGCACTTCCTGTTATGAAACGGAAACTGGGCACTTCTAGTTGTTAAGCTGGACACTTCCGGTCGTTTAACTGGACACTTCCGGTTGGTTAACGGGACACTTCCGGTTTTGCAACCGGACACTTCCGGTCGTTAAACTGGACACATCCGGTCGTGAAAGTGGACACTTCCGGTTTTCTAATCGGACACTTCCGGTCTTAACCTGGACACTTCCGGTCATGAAACTGAGCACTTTTGGCTGTGAAGCTGATAGAGGCCTGGGATATATTAGAACACAGGTGTGGTGGTGATGAGGGGGGGGCAGAATCATACGGGTAACACCTGTATAATTCCACAGGTGTTACCTATGGAATTATCCTGACGACTTCTGATATCACATTTATCACTAATAATACCCACCGGGCGAGGTGGCCTAATCGGTAAAGCGCGGGCCTCGCGTGTGGAAGGTCATGAGTTAGGTTCCCGGTTGAGTCAAACCAATGACTTTAAAATAGATATTTGTGCTCAACATTAATAGGATAGGGCAACGACTGGTTGGATCAGTGTTAGGATAATGTGACTGAGTAGGATATTGGGTCATGGTACTGTAGTGGTCTGCACTGACCTCTCAGGCAAGGAGCCGCATAGACAGGTAGGCGTGGGTAGTGTGTTGATATCAGGGAGCCTAGGTGGTGTAATGGTTAGCACACTGGCCCGGAATGCAAAGAGATGTGGGTTCGAGTCCTGCTCTAGGCGCAATATTTCCTATAGGTTCCGGCTACAAATACACTTGTTTCCGAATTGCTCTGTCATACTCAATATGTGCGACATCCGTAAAATCATTAGTCATTGCTCGCAAACTAATAAAGCCAATATGCTCAAGAAGAGCTCGGTGGTCTGCAACTGTCATACATTCTATATTCAATGCCCATTTGGCAGTGGCGTGAATAAGCTCATGCGGGTTCAAATTTCGCACCTTCTTTTCCGCAAACGTGAACTTTCTCAACGACCACTTACCCTTGCGCCGCCTAGAGGAACTGCCACTCCGAGAGCTTGAACTTGCGTGCCGGTGGCACCTCCTCCCACGAGACCGCCTACGTGAGCGGCCATAGGCGGAATGGACGGCACTGCCATCCACGCGCCCCCGCACTTCCTCAGCTCCAGCCTTGAACTCCTCCTCGTCCACCTCTCGCACCGAAGCCTGCGCTCGTCCCTCTTCAATTAACTCGTCCTCCTTACGCAGTCGCTCCCGCTTCTCTTCCAGCTTTCTCACGCGCCTCTTCAACTCCATAGCTTCTATATCTCTCATGGCATTGCGCTCGCGCTCCTCCAGCCCCATGGCCGATACTTCCGACACAAGCGCCCCAGCTCCACCCTCCTCGTCCTTCACCGCCTTAGAAGCCATTTTCCGACCTGTTGTCTGCCTGGTCGTCCTCCCTTGGCTCACCCCCTCCTTATCCCTATTATTACTAGCACACCTCTCCGCCTCACGTGTGCTGTGTGTTACACCACAGTCAAAACAGAAAGGCATAGCCACCCAACCGACAACTGAACGGGCGAACCAAGTCCGAACGCAACCATGCGTACTAACAGGCGGACACACAGGCACGGCAGACACACCGCACTGCACTGCACCGAAGGAAAATTATGAAGAGTGGGACGATTCAAACGCCCAGCAGCTGCTTATATAGGCCTGCGCAGGACCGCAGCACATGAAGCAGCACAGCTCCGCAGCACAAGGAGCAGTATATAGAACATACAAATTCAAGAAAACCGATCAAATAGCAATAGTCAATATTAAATAAGAAACAAGTGTATTTTCCGCTGCCTATAGATGTATAACGTTTTATACGTTCTATTTTCATCACCCCCACGACACTGGTTGCCGTCACCATGATCCTGTACAAGCTATGTGCTGTATGGTTGTTGAACCTACCCTGTGTATGTAAGTGAATTGCATTGCCTGTATGTATGTAATTGTAAGCAGTAAAAGACTTACAATTCCAGGGGGACGAGTGTAGTGGTCTGCACTGACCTCTCAGGCAAGGAGCCGCATAGACAGATAGGCGTGGGTAGTGTGTTGATATCAGGGAGCCTAGGTGGTGTAAGGGTTAGCACACTGGCCCGGAATGCAAAGAGATATGGGTTTGAGTCCCGCTCTAGGCGCAATATTTCCCATTTTCATCACCCCCACGACAGTACCGATGGCCTGATTTTCCAGTGGGGCAGCACTATAAAGTCACCATGAGTGCGCACTGTCACAAGTCAGTACCTCTCCTGATATGACCATAGATGTTACTATGACGTAAAACAACAAGACGCAAAGACTAATAATATCAGTAATACGCGATGCAAGTTGGAGATTTATTAGAAATTGCGAAAGGCGTAGTCCAATGAAAGCACAAAGTGTTCTAACTTAATTATTGGTATGCTTATCAATATCAAACATTCGTTGCTGCATAGAAAGGAAGTACTGAATCAATCTAATCAAACATGTCACTGCTGAGGGCTATGGTGTCAGAGTTTTGATGTGCCTACTAAAATTAATTTTGCATTTTTGTACTTCAGCTATCTCAAACGTTAGCCATTTACAATAAAAGTCATTTCAAACTAAAGTAAGGTAGATTACAGCAATCAACCTAATACATTTATCTTTATTTCTACAAAATGAGAGAAACTCCCCAAAACCATTGGACTATCCAACTTTTAAGTTTTTAGTTTTTTTTGGGTATATTACTTTTTTAAGCAGGGGACATTTCAATCATGGATGATTGGTCTTCCTCATTCCACTGCTCCTTACCACATCCTAATAATGTATATGATCATTTTGTTTCAAATGTGATCCTTATTTTAGGGGGGGGAACATTTTTATTTATTAGCAACACTTGTATGTTAAGAGACGCTGGAGAACAATAATGCAAAGAAGTGGCAACATTGAAAAGTTGCTGTTAAAAAATAGTAACTGTTTTTATTTAATTGTAATTAAAATTGTAATTAAAAAGGTAATGTTGTCTCTCTTGAAAATATCATATATCTAACGAGTGTTATTGTTAAGCACTCTATGAAGGTCAGTTTAAATGCTAAGCTAAACATGTGGTTGCCAGGGGCGTAGCTAGACCTTTAACGATGTGTACTCCTAATTTCGGCAGGGGGTTTAGGGGGCCGCTTAAGCTTAAGCTGGTGGATTTTACACATTTTAGACTTGAGTTTTCGGCAATCCGGACTACTACACGCCTCCCTTCAAAATGTTGTTTTAGGGCTACCTGGAGCCTACATACGATTAGGGGATCGTCCAAACATTTATTGAAGTCACTTGGATTGACTTTAAGTTGTGTTTTTCTCTCTGGTTGTATTTACGGTTCTAGTTTCTTTGACATTCCCTGGTTTCCATTCTTTATTGATAATGTACATAATTCCTTATTTTCACTAACCAGAGTTATGGCTAGCACACTGGCCCGGAATGCAAAGAGATGTGGGTTCGAGTCCCGTTCTAGGCGCAATATTTCCCATTTTCATCACCCCCACAACACTGGTTGCCGGGACCATGTTCCTATACAAGCTACGCGTTCTGTATGTATGTGTAAGTGCACTGCCTGTATGTATGTAATTGTAAGCATTAAAAGACTTAATTTTGTCATGCTTGTCAAAAGGCTTACTCTATAGGCTTAAGTAATAACAGGTTCAATTAAATTAACTTACTAGGACCTTCTATGCAGCAACAAACCTTCTCTGTGGCGGAGTGGTTAGAGTGTCTGACCTTTTTCTAGGTCAGACTCCTAATCTGAGGGTCGGCAGTTCGATTCCCCGTGCCCCCAGCTCTGCCAATTTGGATTTCCACCGCTGTGTATAACTTACAGCGACATCAAAGGCCGGTTGCTCTCATACCATGTCTATGTGGTGTGGGAGGTTAAAAATCCCTTGGGTCGGTAAAAGTGTAGGCTCGGGCTTTCTATCGACCAGCAGTGGAATGAGGAAGACCAGTCGTCTATGACTGAAATTTCCCCTGCTTAAACAACTAATGGACCAACAACAACAAAATCGGTGCACTAGTATCGGATCTAAGTTGGATATGTAGTATCAAATCTAAATGAATTGCATTCTTTTGAAAATATGATACTTTTATCAGACTAGGCAGCTTTCAGTTGCATACTCCGATGCCTTTGAATTTCACGCATTTAAAAAAAATAAAAATTGAAAGATAAATATATTACTTGGGTATTCGTTATTATCTACCTTATTTTAGTTTGAAGAAAATTTTCTTATAAATTGCTAAATTTGAAGAAGTATTTGAAGTGAAAACATGCTAAATTACTTTTGACATGCACACCAAACAAAATCAGGTTTAGTCAATAAGTAACAGATTCTATGAAATTGATGAAGTCTTCACTGTTATGCTACAACAAATGCTTAAAGTTGCATAGTCCGATGGTTTTGAATTTCTGTATTTTTTCTGAGATAAATATATTAGATCGATCACTAGTATCTACTTTACATTAGTTCAAAGTTACTTTTATTTTAAATGGTAAACTTTTGAGATATTCTGAGTGCAAACATGGACAATTAGTTTTGGCAAGCTTGCCAAAACTCTTGACACCATAGACCTCTGCAGTAACAGGTTCTGTTAAATTGACTCAGTATCGCAGAAACAAATGCTTAATAAGTGCATCAGTATCTAAAGCCCTGTTCACACGGGGCAGTTAATTCGAATCATATAAATCGACTTGCCTAGTTCGACGCACATTCGCCGTGTGAACGCGATGCTAAAGCGATTTAGGGCTGAATCGATTCAGCTAGATCGCTTCATCTATACCACCTCTGTAGGTGGTTTATATGAACCAAATTTTATGATTCGACTTATATCGCCCGTGTGAACGCAACCGACTTACTTGAGGCGGATTAAGGACGTGACAGTCGAGACCTGAGTGTGTTGACTTTCCGGTAAATTTGGTCTATGAACCTGCTAGAGGTGCACAGATATTTTTTTCATGATTTATTTTTAGGGTTTGACTGCCCAGCAGAAGTTTTGACCGTTCCAAAACAATACGATTCAGTCGAAACAGATCTCGGTCGAACCCACACTCTCTCGTGCCGACGTCGACTAAGCGAAACTGGCGCTGGTTAGTCTTGACTTGCTCATGCGCAGATATCGATTTCCGGCTAAAAGAACTGCATGTGTGGACACGACACTAAATCGATTCATACAAATCGACTTGTCTAAGTCGACATAAACTTTGCCCGTGTGAACAGGGCTTAAGTTAGATATGTCAAATCAAATCTAGATAATTGGTTTGGGTTTGAAAATTTGATATTTCATCGGACTATGCAGCTTTAATGAGTGCACAAGTATCTAATTTGCAAATGTAGGATCAAATTTCAATCAGTGCCTGGTTAAGAAAGTGTTAAGCAACTGAATTGATATCTTTTAATTTGTTTTATTTATTTAGCCATTCAATATTGTAGTGTTTTGTTTTTTAATGATATGGTAGGGTGGATTTTGATCGGCATCCATCTCTGGGTGTGATTTTACTACCTGTATATCCAAATTAATATTTATAAATTAACAATTGCTAACTAACCAGTGTATCTAAATGATTTCATCGGACTAGGTAGGTTTAATTATACATTTAATCGTGTGTACGGTAAAACCTCTCTAAATCGACCGACCATCGGACACACTTTAAATGGTCCATTTAGGGAGGTGGTCGGATTAGGGAGGTTTTTAAAAAAAAACGTTGCCATGGTTATTGTATAGGCAATCATTTGGGACCCAAATAAACCGATTGATATAGGGGAGTTGTCGATCAGTGGAGTTGGTCGGTCAGAGGGGTTTTACTGTATATATACATACATGTGTATATGCAGATGTGTATATTATATATGTACATATACATATATCTATCTATATTTGAACTTAAAGAAATTGAACGATCTGTGGGAAAGCCACCACAAACTCATGCGGGAGGTCGGCGGGACCAAGTGGTCCTTAGCCGCTGCCGTATTGGCCACTCGTGGCTTACACATGCTTTTCTGCTCAAGGGGGAACCTCCCCCTGAAGGTATTGGGTGTCAGTCCCCGCTGACACTCAAACACATTTGACTAAGTTGCGTTGATTTTTTGGCCCTGCGCCAACGGTTCTACACTGCAGACAGTATGCATGACCTTTTTACTAAGGTAAAACAGGAAAACATTTTAGCCTTTTTGAGGGCAGCTGGACTGTACCACCTCATATAGTTTACTAAATGGATTCTATCAATTATTAATAAAACTTTTCTTTTTCTATGGGAATTTGTTTCCCTTGACCACAAATATATATGATTGTGAGCTTTCTAATTTAATTAGTGTCTATTGGCACATAATTGATTGTCTGCTTTTACATGTAAAAGCGATGGTTTGAACAAAAAACAAACATTTCTCGCCGTGAATATGGCCTATGCTTCCGACACGGCGTAAAGCAACCACTAATCAATCAATCAATCATATCTATATTTGAAGAGTTCAGGTGCAATACCACGTAAACACCAATCCAAAAATGGAGATAAACGTTGGAATCAAACCCTCAAAAACTTTGTTTTTATATTCCTTCTCTTTTGTTTATTGCTCCATAACCATGTCATAACTATGAACATTGGAATTTGTGAGAATTAAAATTATTTTCAGGTAAAAATCCTTTATTTAAACTACATTTCTGGATTGGCGTTTACGTAGTTTTGCATCTGAACTCTTCATATATAGATATATGGGTCAGGATCACGAAAAGAGGCCAATTGGTGGAAGTTGTCAGCGTCGAGCATGGATGTCGGCGTCGATCGGTATAATTATAGTTTAGCATTGACAGATATGTTGGAAAGTCCTGAAATTTATACTGAATGTACACATCGAGAAAATACAACAACCTTATTTGTTTCTAGGATAATTTAATATAAAACAAAGAAATGCACGAGACTTTAAGAATTGCGACGCTGACATCTGTTAAAGTTGTCGGCGTCGATCATTGGATGTCGGCGTTGATAGGTATAATTATAGTTTAGAATTGACAGAGATGTTGGAAAGTCCTTAAATTTATACTGAATGTATAGGTCGAGAAAATACAACAACCTTATTTGTTTCTTGGAATATTTAATATGAAACAAAGAAATGCACTACACTTTTAAGAATTGCGACGCAGACATCTTCACTTGACCACCGATTGGCCCGTTTTCGTGAGGCTGACTCATATATTGGCTGCTGGCAATACAGGCCATCATATTACAAGTGCAAGTATGTTGACAAGTCCGGTGTTATAACAATGTGCACTATACAACCTTGTCACCTCATCGTGGTTCAAAGAATTACAAACATTCACATATAAGAACTGACATTCCTATTTTCTGCTAGTGAGTACATGATCTCCCACATGTGACCAGTTTCACCTCTCCCCCTCCCTACCCCCCTCCCCCCCTTCAATCTTCCTTCAGTCTCCTGCATTAACTAATAAACCCTCCATTCTGTGCTTAATGGAGGTTTCATCTCCTTGAAGCAATGAAGGGTCCCAGTTAAGAGCTATAAATAAGTCAAGTTGCACAGTCCGATGGTTTTGAATTTCTGTCTTTTTATTTGATAAATATATGAGTAATCATCGTCAGAATCAACCTTACTTGGGTTTGAAGTAATTCTTATTACAAATACTTAAAGTTGCATAGTCCGATGGTTTTGAGTTTCTGTCATTTTCTGAGATAAATATATTAGATTGATCGTTATCTACTTTACTTTAGTTTGAAGTAACTTTTATCTTAAATGGCTAACTTTTGAGATATTTAAACTGCAAACATGACAAATTAATTGTTGGCGAGCATGCCAAAATTCTGACCCCATAGGCTTCTGCAATAAAAGTTTCTATTAAATTGCTTCGGTATTCCCTTCAATGCGGCAACAAATGCTTAATAAGTGCACCGATATCTAAATTAGATATGTAGAATCAAATTTGGATGATTGTTTTTGATTTGAAAATTGTGTCTTTTCATCGGACTGTGCAGCTTTAAACATAGATAATTGTGGAGGAATTTCAGGTGAAATTATGCTAATTTAATTTGGTGTGCGCATCAAAAGACTGCACTTGGAACTTAATAGAACCTCTCACATATAATCCTGTTAATAGTCTTATGCAGCAACAGGTGTTTAATAAACAGCGATGTATCTAAGTTGATATATAGGATCAAATCTAGGTGAGTGCTTTGGTTTGGAAAATTTCAAGGTTTTTTTTGCGGGGATATATTAGTTGCTTAAGCAGGGGAAATTTCAATCACAGACGATTGGTCTTCCTCATTCCACTGCTCCTTGCCCTATCCTAATAACGCCAAGTGCCTGGCTAGAAAGCGACAAGTATCAATTTTTAAATCATTGGTTTGACTCGACCAGAGTTCGAACACATGACCCCATGATCTACCAACACAGGAGACGGATGCTCGAACTCATTCGGCCATCCCATCTGGTTTCATTGGATTATGCAACTTGAAAGGAAATTCATTTAGCCGCAGCACTTGATGGACAGTTTGAATCTGTTGAACAATGTTCTTGATACTTTGCACAAAAATATGGATTGTTGGGTTTATTGATTAAGTACCAGCATGTATTTTCATGATCTGCAATATTGGCCTACGCCACACACAAAACACAAAATATACTCCCTTCGTAGAGGCTATGTATATAATATGCTGCATATATTATATATATATTACATATAATATTTAAAACATGGTGTTTCTCATATATATATATTTATATATATATATATATATATATGAGTCAGTCTCACGAAAATAGGCCAATCGGGGAAAGTTGTTGGCGTCGAGCATTGGATGTTGGCGTCAAATGGCATAGTTATAGTTTAGCATTGACAGAGGTGTTGGAAAGTTCTAAAAATTTATCCTGAATGTAAAGGTAGAGAAAATACAACAAGCCTGTTTGTTTCTAGGATAAATAAATATGAAACAAAGAAATGCACTACACTGTAACAATTGCGACACCGACATCTTACATTGACCACCAATTGGCCCATTTTCGTGAGACCAACTCATATATATATATATATATATATATATATATATATATATATATATATATATATATAAAATCAATATATATATATATATGAGACTGTCTCAAAAGGTGCTAAGCAATATGGGACAAAACTTTGTCCATAGTAATGATCAACACATTATCTACTTATGCATTTGCTCGGGATAAACTGATTTGGTTTTTACATGGTGTTTCATAATCCCAATAGAATAGATATTGATTTGAAGCAAATGTCCTTGTATTTTCAGTGTAACCATTTCTCTGCTGTTTTGTGTCAATCATTACTATGGACAAAAAAACGAAGAGTTAGCACCTTTTGAGATAGGCTCATATACATAGCCCCTCCCATACATACACAGATAGTTGCGTATTCGCCTAATTGGCAAACAAATGTACCGTCTTTATACACTGCCGTAAGTGATCGCACAGGGGAATTACAATTAGTTAATTGATTAATTAGTTAATTAGATAATTAATTAAGCTCCATGCCTAATATATACACCAATGTGCACGGAAATCGCTAAGCCTCTGGTATTTTATACCAGCGAAAATCCATTAAATACATAAATAATAAAATATACATCATACCGCATTGAAACTGACCCACTTTCAATGCCTCAAGTCACATATGATGCTGGCGCCACACGGTTCTGTGGTCTGTCGTATGTAGATGGGATATTTTTTACAAATAGTATGGTTTTGTGGGCTGCGGAAGAAATGTTCACAAATGCTACGGGATCCAAACAGCAATTGCAAAAGTCATACGGTAGGCCTACAGTCATGATCTTACTATAAAAAGGTTCTATCTGACAAAGTGACCGAATTGGTGTTATGGATGTAAAAATGTTCTATCTACAAAAGGCTATCATGTAGTTACACAACTGTTTCTCAACTGGTATTTTTCACTGAGATATATTAAAAATAATATTGTTCTGTCTGTTTTGCTATCATGCAGTTACACAGCTTCAGTCCTCATTATCTCAAAAACACCATTTTGTCAGATCGAACCTTCTTATAGTTATAGTAAGGTCGCGAGTTGCCGTTAGGCATCATATGGCAGCCCGAAAGTTACTGCACGGCTGTTGTACGATATTTAGAACATTGTACGCCTATCTGATGGTGGCAGCAAGACCCCTGCGGCATGACACTAAGGAGAACTGACGGTTGTTGTGGCTGCCTTACGATTTTCTAGGCACACCAGACTGGATAAAAACCATCAGAAGACATTGAAGTCACCTCAAGGTGACCATACAGTGACCTTGCGATACTACATACAGTGGGGTTGTGGCCTATGGCCTTGCAATTTCCGAAAAAAAGTTTAATGTAAAATTTGTTTAAATCATAAGACCCTGCGATGCGCAAAAAACCCTGAGATCGCCTCACGGCTACCGTATACTACCGTGCAGCCACTGTATGGCTATGACAATTTTGGGGAGTTACGGCCGCCGCCAACACGCCGCAGGCCATTTGTGATTAAGGCATAAGTAAGAGTGGCTTCGATATAATTAATTATAATAGGACCTGGTTATTAGTGGCCTTTAAAACAAAATTGGAGCCAGATTCACATTATGCATCAAAACAAAAAAGAAGCATAGATTAACAAGTAAGGGGTCCGTCACAATTATCAACATGTTCACAAGTGTACAACACTCTACACACACACTTTGTCACCACCATCCCCCCACTCTCCCTCCACAAAGTGTATAATACAAATGTTGATATTTTACAATTGTTTTTAAATTTATGACTGTGAATGTAGGTCACGTGACTGATAGTTCGCTTGCTGATTCTCAGAATGATAGCGTGCGTATATATATATTTATATGTATTTGTGGAATATTAGCTATATATCTATGTATATGAGTCTATCTCAAAAGGTGATAAGTAATTTGGGACAAAACTTTATCCATTGTAACGATCAACATACTATCTGTTTATGCATTTGCTCAGGATAAACTGATTGATGGTGTTTCATAATTGCAATAGAATACATATTGATTTGAAGCAAATGTCCTTGTGTTTTCAGTATAACCATTTCTGAGTGTTTTGTGTCAATCGTTACGCCGGACAAAAAAAAGAAGACTTATCACCTTTTGAGACCAACTCATATATTAAGGGTTCAGGTGCAAAAACAGACAAATCCATTTAACTTAAGTTGTTGTCGGTAAAAATGGAATTGAGTGTTGTGCTTTCCAGTTAAAGTCGATCAATTTCATACCGAGTAAAGCATTATATAGGCGATGTGGAGGCTTCTGCGAACAAACAAACTTTACCATCGGAATGACGGCAGCTTCAAATCAAATCTGCTAGTCTTGGTTTCAATTCAGCCCCCATGGCGTTTGGCGGTTGTTGCACCTGAACCCTGCATATATGTGATGTATAAGTATTATGCGAGTATAAAGGTGTGGAAGGTAATTCCATGATTATTATTATTATATATACTTATTTGCTACTCTATGCATCCTGACCATGATCGGACCGGTGGCGACGTCACCGGCCCTCCTTGTCCCTAACAAACGCGCTCCTATGTTCACTCACACCAAGGAATTTTATATATCTATAGAAACATATATTTTCTTTGCGAAAGTGACATAGGCGTGAGACGAGTATCAGCAAGGAAGACGCAGCAAGGTGGTGCCAACAGGCGAGGCAGGAGGCCTGACCAGTAGATGACTGGAGGAGTGTCAGTTATGGTAGAGTGAACCAGTAGAAGACCAATGGAGTGTCAGAGAGGATGAACTGTGGAGCCAGTTAATAATCAGCTTCCATATAATTATACTTGTATAATGGCTTATACCGCACATATATATATGAATTACAGGGTGGTTCAATGACACATTTTAAAAAGAAGACATTTTTATAATCTATAGAAAGCGTAGGGTGGGTCTTCTTAACCCCATCTCCCTAGATAAAAGATTCAATCCATTAGAAAAAGTGGTGAAAGGGGTAAATGAAATCAGCACATCCATTCTTAATTTAAGAAGCAAAATATAATCTTCACATACATATTTATATTTACACACTACATTTGAATTGTTAAATAAATTATATCATGTAGCGATTATAGACTTTAAAAGTCAAATCGAGAGGATTCTTGGGTCGCCATCTCGCTTGTTTACATCCTCTGCCAGTTCACCAACTCTAAGCCAATATGGGTAGACACTGGATGCTGGAACCACAAATTCCACTTCCTGTTTCATCCTAAAGCAACTTTCGCCCATAATAGACTACATCACCGTTCCAGCGGCGTGGTGCATGGTGGGATGCGTCAAAGAAAAACAAACCCGTGAGAAGCACATGGCACATGCTATCCTTGGTGCAGCTATGAAATGTGCTAGTTTCAGCTCATCTGAGCTCTTGTTTGAAACATAGAATACCAACTAAAAAAATATATATAATAAATTAAGATATTAATCTTTTATCCAGCATTGCATTTACATCAATATAATATGCACATGTTATGCATTTAGATTTAGACAAATCTGGGCACTCAGACTAGTGTTAGAGCCATAGCCAGAGTCAGTTTTACTTATTTTATTAATGTTTTTATTTATATCCTATGGTTAATGACATATGTAGAACTAGAAAATGAGTAGGGTTAATCAGATATTGGTTATATATTTCTCTGAAACAAGTGTATTTTGACACATTTTGCATTTTAATATTTAGAACAAGAATTAATAATGGTGATGTGGATATCACTGATTGTTTTGGGTGGAATTGTATGTTTCTTAGCTCAAAATGTTTAACTATGGCTAGTTTTATCTTAGCTATATTTATCAGATCATTATATTGTATGTGTGCATACATGTTTATGCCAAACTGTTATGTATTTATATTCATTTTGAATAAAATCGAAGTTTTTCCCTATGCGTATCGACAAACTCAATGGCCATTCGCATTTGCTTTGCTGCCAACACCGTTTTCGGCGCATGCGCAGTCGGAACCGTGATCCTGTCTATTAGACTACATCATCATCCACGCCTACTCTACGTAGGCCTGAATCTGTTATCTACCCTCCCCACCAATGTAGCATCTATGGTTTGTATGCTTGCGAAAATGTTGATAATTGCGAAGGACCCACTCATCATTTATCAAACTAGGCAACAATAACAACAACAAAAACCACATAAAAATAACAGCGTAGATACCACCACCAGCTGGGACTGCACCCACCTACAAGTTGTGAAAGTGATAGGAAGTGTTATTCATCGCCCCATCGTCCTGGTCAGCAAACACCAGCGGTCCCTGCCAGCAGGCCTTGGTCTCAGAGCCCTGCTCGTAGTTCACGCCGTTCCCTCCAGGCGGCGTCGCGACTCCGTTAGCGGCGCAGACGACAGCGCCGTGTACCGCCGTGTGGGGAAAGCCGGAACTAGTAGTCACCGCTGCCGAATCCTCCATTATCGCCCGCTGTCCGCTGTTAGCGCTGGTGGTGTTACTCCCGCCGTGTAGGTACTGATTGTGGTGTGGTGGGGAGGAGAAGGCATCCCTCGGCCCGGGAGGGCAGTCCATATACGGGTGGCAGCCCCAGTTGCCGGGCCCCGAGGCCGGGGTTCCCGGGGGGCCGCCCCCGCCGCCGCTGCCGCTTCCCCCGCCGCTGATGTTGATGTTGCCTGTCGGGCAGCAGCCTGGGGATGGGTGGTTCGGGATTGAGACACCAGATGTCGCCTCTGTGCCCACACTGGGCCCCGGGCCTTCGAGCTTTGGGTAGAAGTCGGTCTGGGAGGCATCGTGGATTGGGAGCTGTAACGCGTGTTTACCTGGAAGGCAAAGGGTGTAGTGAGGATTCTGTGGCAAAGCGCATACACCTAAACACGGTTTGGCGGCCATCTTGACCTAATTCCTATTTGCAGGTACACAAACGCACATGGCAGTATCATCAGTGTGGCAGTGAGCAATCTTCAGAGAGAAAAAGTTAAATATCTCTAAAAGTACAACACCTAGAAACAAACTGATTGGAATACACCTAGAAAACATGTTTACCAAAAAGATTATATTAAATTCATATGGTTAGGGTTCTGGATTTCTATTAATTTTGAATAAAACTGACGTTTTGCACTGCGCGTACCGGCATACTCAACGCATTGTCAATGGCAGTGAGCAATCTTCAGAGAGAAAAAGTTAAATATCTCTAAAAGTACAACACCTAGAAACAAACTGATTGGAATACACATAGAAAACATGTTTACCAAAAAGATCATATTAAATTGATAAGGTTAGGGTTCTGGATTTCTATTAATTGTTAATAAAACTAACAGTTTGCACTGCGCGTACCGGCAAACGCAATCTCGGCAATGCATTGTCAATGGCAGTGAGCAATCTTCATACAGAAAACGTTAAATATCTCTAAAACTACACTACCTAGAAACAAACTAATTGGAATACATATAGAAAACATGTTTAACAAAAGATTATATTAAATTGATATGGCTAGGGTTCTCGATTTCTCTTAATTTTGAATAAAACTAATGCTTTGAACTGTGCGTTCCGGCAAACTCAAGGCTATCAGGGCTTTGTTTACCTATATCCGGAAGTGGCCTCGTTCTCGCGAAATTAGGACATGCCCATATATGGCCAAACCGTGTTATCGTGTATTGAGACATTAAAGTTTCATGGTCCGATGAAACATATTTTTTTCAAAACCAAAACACATACTTACATTTGATTCTATATATCCAACTTAGGTACTGGTGCATTAACTATGGCTTTGGGGCAGGATATGCAGATAATCAGTAAATTTATTACCCCCATCCCTTTGGGGACCTACTTTGACACAGCCATTAGGCAGGGAGAATTAGGTCAATGTTGTGACCTTATTAGTCCTACCCTCATTCCCAGTACCATATAGAGCATTAGTCAGGTTCCACACTACTTACACATTAATAGGTCATTCCTCATCACATGACCACCGCGAGATGTGAATCTGGGCCACAACAACAAGACTTTTGACAAGATTGCCGAAATGATTTTGGGTTCTTTCAGCTCAAATTGCTCCAAAACTAGCCATTTTCCATCAAAATGACTCCGGAATAATGAAGAGTATGTTATAATAGTCAACTTGAAATCAATCAATCAATAGTTCTGTCCTCTAGTCGAGGGTTGGATGCAATGGTTCTCCACTTGTCCCGATGGTGTGCTGTTCTGATAGACTGTGAATAATTCAAGCCTGTCCACTGTGAAATATTTGTAAACCATGATGTTCTTGGTCTCCCTCTCCCTCTGCTGCCATTCACCTTCCCTTCCAACAATGTATGGTATATTGAACTCTGACGAATGATGTGGCCAAAATAAATAAGTTTCTTTGTCTGTATAGTGGCAAACAAGCTTTTCTTATTTTTAATTTTTCTGAGAACTTCTTTGTTGGTGATCTTCTTTGTCCATGATATTTTCATCATCCTTCGATAAGTCCACATCTCAAATGCTGCTAAACGTTTGTGCATTTTCTTAAAGATTGTCCATGTCTCAGCCCCATACATTAGAGTAGACCACACATAACACTGAAGAATACGCTTCCTTGTTTGTATTAATCAACTTGAAATATTTATCTAAAAAATGATGCAAAAATTTGAAAGCCATCGGACTATGCAACTTTAAGACATTTTTTAGTCACAATTTCTATACATTATTCCACAAACATGTACTATTCTGTTAACAAATAGAAATTGCAGGAACAGTGTAACCATTAATACTTGTCTTCCCACTGCCCCTTATAAACAAAATAATCCATAAAACAAAATCACGAGCCCTGGAACTAATATACAAATAACCTACACACTGATCTTTAAGGAAACAAACATATGTTTAGAAAAAGATATAACATCAATAGACAAATTCTGTGGTTCAAATATGATCATATGGCTATGGCGCAATGAACAAAAAAGTAGGGATATAAAAAAATTAACTTTTTGTAGTTGTGATTCCAATGTTTATCTCCATTTTTGGATCGGTGTTTACGTGGTTTTGCGACTGAACTCTTCATTTCTTGTTTACTCTGGTGTAATAAACAATTTCATGAGTCGAGATGAGAGTATTAGATGGTTAGAGGACGGAAGGAGAAGGGCAGGAGGATGGGACGAGGGTGTTGAGAAAGGAGGACAAGAGGGGAATGGGACGGGGAAGAGAGGAGGAAGGGAGGAGGCAAGGAGAAGAGGAGAGGAGGAGAAGAGAAAAGAAGAACAGAATGAGAAGAACAGGAGAACAGGAGGGGTAAGAGTAAAGATGGAAGAAGAGGAGGGAAGGATGGGGAGGAGAGGAGGAGGGAGAGGGAAGGAGGAAGGGAGGAGGGAAGGATGGGGAGGAGATGAGGAGGGGAGGGATGAGAGGCGAGGAGGACGAGGACGAGGGAAGTGTGGGAGAAAGGGAGGATGGAATGAGGAGGGGAGGGGGAAGGAGAGGAAGACGGGAGAAGGGGAGGAGGGGATGAGGAGAGGGGAGGAGAGGAGAAGGGAAGGAGGAGAATGGAGGCGGGCAGGAGGGGAATCGAGGAGTTGGGGAGGGGGAAGGGAGGAGGAGGAGGAGGAGGAGGAGGGGGGGACGGCGTGGGTCTGTATGTGGTGTCTGGGTGGTGCTGGTGTGTGTATGTGGTGTGTGGTGTGAGTGAGGTGCTGGTGTAGGTGTGTGTCGGTGTGGTTGGTGTGGGTGTGGGTGCTGTGTCCGTGTGGTGTGAGTAAGGTAAGGAGGGTGCGGGTGTGGGGGTTACTATAACCCCTACATCCGGGCCTGCACTTAGCGCCCACACGGACGCCCGCCACCATTACATCCGGTTACTGCCGGACCCGCCACAAGGGGTCGCAGGGTCGACGGCGCCCGATGTCCGCCGGAGATGGTCGATAGTCGCGAAACTCATTCCCCTAATGGAGGTGTCAGTGTGTGTGTCAGAGTATATGGGGGAGGTGTCGGTGTGTGTGGAGGTGTCTCTGTGTGTGTGGAGGTCTTGGCGTGTGTGGAGGTGTTGGTGTGTGTGTGTGTGGAAGTGTCAGTGTGTGTGTGGAAGTGTCAGTGTGTGTACAGGCTTCAGTGTGTGTGGAAATGTCAGTGTGTATGTTGAGGTGTCAGTGTGTGAGTGGAGGTGTCAGTGTGTGTGGAGGTGTCAGTGTGTGTACAGGTGTCAGTGGGTGTGTGGAAGTGTCAGTGTGTGTGAAGAGGTATCAGTATGCGTGGGGGTGTCAGTGTGTGTGAAGATGTATCAGTATGCGAGGGGGTGTCAGTGTGTGTTGAGATGTCAGTGTCTATGGAGGTGTCAGTTTGTATGTGTGGAGGTGTCAATGTGTATGGAGGTGTCAGTGTGTGGGTGGAGGTGTCAGTGTGTGTGAAGATGTATCAGTATGCGTGGGGGTGTCAGTGTGTGTGGAGGTGTCAGTGCGTATGTGGAGGTGTCAGTGTGTGTGTGGAGGTGTCAGTGTGTGTGGATGTGGCAGTGTGGTGCGGGTTAGATTAAAGCTGCATAGTCCAATGAAATATCAAATTTTCAAAACCAAACCAATTATCTAGATTTGATTTGAGATATCTAACTTAGATACTGATGCACTTATTAAGCATTTGTTTCTGCGTAGAAGCCAATACTGAGTCAATTTAACAGAACCTGTTACTACAGAAGTCTATGGTGTCAGAGTTTTGGCAAGCTTGCCAAAACTAATTTGACATGTTTGCACTCAAAATATCTCAAAAGTTTACCATTTAAAATAAAACTAACTTTGAACTAATGTAAAGTAGATACTAGCGATCAATCTACTATATTTATCTCAGAAAAATTACAGAAATTCAAAACCATCGGACTTCAACTTTAAGCTAGTGCAGGGACTGTAGCATATGTTGTAAAGCGGGCCTAATTTAAATAAATACACATACATATTAAAACACATGAATCGTTTACTTGCATAGTAAAGTAATTTATTAGTGTCATTTACTACACAGACAAATATATGTGACACTTCAGTAATAATATTAGTTAATGTAAGTATCAATTGATAGCTTGCAAGCATTTAGCATGGAGCCCTTGAAAATGCGGGGCCCGAAACACATACTACCTTTGCTACTAGATTAATCCGGCATTGGTAGCACTATAAAGTTGCCATAAGGGTGCACTGTCATAAGTCGGTGTCAGTCCTGATATTACCTTAGATGTTGCTAGGACATAAATCCCCAAACAAGTAAATAAACAAGCTGTGTAAATCAAACTTCCCTGATCTGCACCACCAAGCTAGATCATCTCACTCAGGAGGGGGTCGGTAATGGCGAATGACGGCAACAGATCCAGTTTGACCTCCAGATTAAATTAGGTCATAAATAATCCAAAAGGTGACGACAATAAATAGTCAATATCCGGCCATGACACTTGCGAATGCGCAAACCTCTGTTGGTGCAAATCTAATAGCAGGAACTGAACTCACACCAAAACAGGCGGAAAAACAGTATCAAGGTCAAAGACATCAAGGTCAATTCAGTGATCGTGGCAATTTAATTACATTGCACACCTACTTCTGGTATGATATTTGCAATGAAACCTGCATGACCTTCAAATGGTGACCTTGAACAGAACAGAAATTGCAGTATGCTATTTGCAATGCAACACTCACGACCTTGAAGGATGACCTTGATCAAAACCTACTTCCAAAATGCTATTTGCAATGCAACCCACATTGCTTTCAAATGTGAGCTTGAACATAACCTATTTACACTGTGCTATTTTTAATAGAACATTCATGACATTAAAACTTGACCTAGAACAGAACGTATTTCTGGTTCTCTATTTGCAATGCAACCTGCATGACCTTCAAATGTGACCTTGAACAGAACCTACTTCTGTTATGCTATTTGCAATTCAACCCGCATGGCTGTCAAATGTGACCTTGAACATAACCTACTTCCGGTATGCTATTTGTAATGCAACCCATCTGACCTTCAAACATGACCTTGAACAGAACATATTTCCAATATGCAATTTACAATGCAACAGTCATGACCTTAAAACATGACCTTGAGCAGAACCTACTTTCCGGTACGCTATTTGCAATGCAACACGTGCAGCCTTCAAACATGACCTTGAACAAAAGAACCATGTAGGTGCAATCCTTGCTCTCCTCTCTACTCCTCCCATCCCCCTTACTCCCCACCCCCACCCCACCACCCCCCAACCCCACCCCCACCCCCACCACCCTCTTCGCACACTTTAAGTTCCACGCAAGCCACTCTGATTAATGAACTGGCCTACTGGAGGCAACCAGAACCGTGAAAACTCAATACTAAAACAATCCCAGCGCAGACTGTGGGAGTGGGGTGACGCATGTGTGTGTGTGTAGATGAGGGAGTGAGTAAGTGAGAGAGGGTGTGTGTGTGGTGGGGGGGAGGAGGAGGATGGGAGAGGAAGAAGGTGTCAAGCATCCCTGCTACAGGATGCACTTAGGCTGTTAAGGCTATCAGTGTCAGGCACTAAGGAGATGTCCACGAAAGAACGCAACGACAACACAGGAGGTCCACAGCGGAAGGCATTAGTGGTAAGAAGACATCAGGGAGAGAGTGAGCAAAGGTGGAAGTCATCCAGGGTTGGAGAGATACAGGATAGTGAACAGCAAGGATGGGAAAGATACAGGAGAGGAGAGATACCGGATAGAGGACAGGAAGGATGGGAAATATACTGGATAGAAGACATCAGGGAGAGAGCGTGCAAAGGTGGAAAATATCCAGGATAGGAGAGATGAACAGGATAGGAACAGGATGGACAGGATAGAGAACAGGAAGGATGGGAAAGCTATAGGATAGGAGAGATACCGGATAGAGGAGAGGAAGGATGGGAAAGATACAGGATAGAGGACATCAGGGAGAGAACATGCAAAGGTGGAAGACATCCATGATAGGAGAGATGCAGGATAGAGGACAGGTAGGATGGGAAATATACAGGATAGGAGAGATACCGGATAGAGGACAGGAAGGATGGGAAATATACAGGATAGGAGAGCTCAGGGAGAGAATGTGCAAAGGTGGAAGACATACAAGATAGGAGAGATACAGGATAGAAGACATCAGGGAGAGAGCATGCAAAGGTGGAAGACATCCAGGATAGGAGCGATGCAGCATAGAGAACAGGAAGGATGGGAAATATACAGGATAGAAGGCATCAGGGACAGAGCACGCAAAGGTGGAAGACATGCAGGATAGGAGAGATGCAGGATAGAGGACAGGCAGGATCGGAAATATATAGGATAGAGAAATACCGGATAGAGGACAGGAAGGATGGGAAATATACAGGATAGGAGATATCAGGGAGAGAACATTCAAAGGTGGAAGACATGCAGGATAGGAGAGATGCAGGATAGAGGAGAGCAGGGTGGGAAATATACAGGATAGGAGAGATACCGAATAGAGGACAGGAAGGATGGGAAATATACAGGATCGGATAGATCAGGGAGAGAATGCGCAAGGGTGGAAGACATGCAGGATAGGAGAGATACAGGCTGGAAGACATCAGGGAGAGACCGCGCAAAGGTGGAAGAATCCAGGATAGCAGCAATGCAGGATAGAGAACAGGAAGGATGGGAAATATACAGGATAGGAGAAATCAGGGAGAGAACACACAGAGGTGAAAGACATGCAGTCAAGGAGTGATGCAGGATAGAGTACAGGATCCGGTATCTCTCCACACTTAGATCTACCACTGTCTAGTTACAGCACTGCCTCCCACCCCCACACCCCCACACCCCATACCCCCATATCCCCCACATCTCCCTTCCCACCTCCATCTCCCACTGTCCAGTTACGACACTGCCTCCCCCCCTCCCCCCCACCTCCATCTCCCACTGCCTGGACACATTGATGCTACCCCCCCCCACAAACCTCTCCCCCCACCTCCACCCACACCCCCACCCCCCACCGCCTTGTCAACACACTGCCTCACACTTCGGGTGATGGGTCGGACGGCGCCGGGACCGAGACCGAGACCGGGTCCGGGGTCGTAATCTTCACGGGTCGCCCAGCCACACACGCCGCCAAAAGCACGCTTCACCACTTCCCGCCTCCTCCCTCTCTCCCTGCCCGCCTCCCCCCCCCCCCCCCCCCCCCCCCACTCCTCCCACCGCCTCCCACCGGAAGATGGCCGCCTCCCCTCCCCTCCTCTCCTTCCACCGCCTCCCACAGGAAGATGGATCGCCCCCACCGGAAGTGGCATCATGTGATCACCGGAAGCGGCAAGAGCAGCCCACCGTGAGAGCAAGAGTTTCCACTTGAGATGAGGTGAGGTGTGTGTGTGTTGGTAGGTGTGTGGGGAGAGGTGGGTATGGGGTGGGGTGGGGGGGGGGTCGTGTGAGGTGTGGATGGAGGGCAAGGGTGGGGGGGGGGGGGGTGGAATTGAATTTCCTTCGAAATCCAAAACTATTTTCACATAAATAAATCTCTTCTTCCCCTGGGGTGGAAAGAGGTGACGCACTGTCCAATGCAATGGTCATTTGTAAAAGTAAAAAGAAAGAGCTTGCAAAGTCCTCTGTGAAAGTGTGATGCCCCAACGATCCTCGTGGTTAAGGAATTGGTGATGATTTCATAATTGACAAAACATGACAAATTAATGTTGGCAAGCACATCTAGGCACATCTAAGTTCTGACCCTATTGGTTTCTGCAGCAACACTTAAAGGATATCTAACATTTTTGTTGTTTAGTTTCTTTTGTAAATATGTTTATTCTGCTGGATAAGTTCTTTTGACAGCGCGGATATCAGTCCCCGCTGACACTCAAACACATTTTTACTAAGTTGTGTTGATTTGTTGGCCCTGCGCCAACAATTCTATACTGCAGACATTATGCATGACCTTTTTACTAAAGTAAAACAAGAAAATATTTGAGCCTTTTTGAGGACAGCTGGACTGGACCACCTCCTATAGTTTACTAAATGGATTCTATCAATTATTAATAAAACTTTTCTTTTTCTATGGGAATTTGTTTCCCTTGACCACAAATATATGACTGTGAGTTTTTTAATTTAATGAGTGTCTATTGGCACATCATTGATTGTCTGCTTTTATATATAAAAGTGATGGTTTGAACAAAAAACAAACATTTCTCGCCGTGAATATGGCCTATGCTGCTGACATGCCATAAAGTAACCACCAATCAATCAATCAAACTTTGACAGTGCCTAAGCACTGGTCTTCCAGCCATTTTTCAATTCGGAATTATTTACACAAAAGTGGTATACTAGAGTACAGTATACAATAACTGTTAAATACACAATTTGCAGTATACAACACAATGGAATTCTTATAGCCACCCACAAGTTCCACAATAAGATACAAACAGTAGTGTAATATAACTACATCAATATTATTCAGATCAATGTGAGTATTTTCATGGCATTTAGAATGTAAGCAGAAGTTATTGTCTGTATTCATTTGGTAAAGTTGTAGTAAGTTGTAATGTAGGGTCTGGTCAGTTGGATTTAAACAAGCAGTGTATAAATGTCAGCTTTCTAGGAAGTTGGATGCATTAAATCAAATCTAGGTGAGTATTTTGGTTTGAACAATTTTATGACTTCATCGACCTTTGCAGATTGAAAGCAGTAATACGAATAAAGGTGGAAGAGTAGACGTGCAAATTTCCCACTGCAATCACCCTCATTCATAACTTTTCAACGGAAGTTGCTTAGTTTGTAGGTGTAGGGTCATGTATACTATTTAACTGCCATTAGATTACATGATATATCTGCTAAGCAGCTGAGAGTTTGTGAAGCTAATCACAATCATTAATTAGGTCATAGGGCATAGAACTTGAGCTATATAAATTTCATTTGGCACACTTGAAGTTTCATAGTCGGATCCTTTTAAGTTGTTGTCATTTTCTGAGATAACTATATTAGGGTGATCGCTATAATTTATCTGACTTTAGTTTGAAGTAACTTTTTATTGAAATGGCTAAGTTTTGGGATATTTCAAGTGCAAACATGCCAAATTAATCTTGGCGTGCATGCCAAAATGCTGACACCACAACAGCCTTCTGCAGAAATAGGTTATATTAAAGTTACTTAGTAAACCTTTCTATATGGCAAAACATACATACAAAGTGCACCATTTGTTGTTTTGTTTGTTTGTTGTTGTTTTACATCCGAGCAACATCTAATGTCATATCAAAATGGGTACCGACCTGTGACAGTGCACACTCATGGCGACTTTATAGTGCTGCCCCACTGGGAGACCAGGCCACCAGCACCATGACCAGATATCCCACTCAGTCACATTATCTTGACACTGAGCCAACCAGTCCTTGCCCTATCCTAATAATGCCGAGCGCATGGCTAGGAGGTAACAAGTATCAATGTTATTGTTAAAGTCATTGGTTTGATTCGACCAGGATTCGAACCCACCATCTCATGGTCTACCAACACGGGAGACGGATGCTCTAACTCATTCGGCCATCCCGTCTGGTCTTGTCAGTTAGATTGTAGAATCAAATCTAGGTTATTGTTTTGGTTTTGAAAATGTGATGCTTTCATCGGATTATGCAGCTTTAAGTAAAAGATATAAATTTGTAAAATTGGATATGCAGTTCAGGGCAGCACTGACACTCGCTGTCCGTGTGGTGGAGTTAGAGTTATAATGTGGAGGAGTTAGATCTGAGGTTTGAGGGAGCGTCACGTGTCCACCTGTGAAGGTGTGGGTCATGCGATCGATCCTGCTCAGTGGACACATTTGCAGTTTGGGCTATTTTCCATTCCAACCAGTGGTCTACATCTGGTTAAAAAAAGCCTGTGAGATGTATTGTCCTGTCTGTGGGAAAGTGCATATAAAAGACCCCTTGCTGCTTATCGGAGAGGGTAGCCTATGTGGCAGCAGCGGGTTTCCTCCAAAAGAAATATGTCCGAATGACCATATCCTTGACGTCCAATAGTCGATGATATGAAAATCAATGTACTCTAGAAGCGTCATTAAATAAAATACCCTTTTTTTTAAATGTGAGGGTGGGTGGGATGGGGATGGGGGTGGGGTTAGGGGTCTTAGTTCTGGTAGTTGACTCACTGAGCACTGAGGGGTGGTCAGTGAGGAAGGGTTTAACGAGAACTGGCCAAGCCATGAACCATAACCTTCTACCCCCACCCACCCCCCACCCCCACCCACCCACCGATGTCATGGGTGTAACTTTCACTTAATGTCAGGATGAGAAAACTCTGCTTGACATGAACTGGCCACCTCAACACACTGCACCACACACTGCTCCACACGCTGCCCCATACACTGCGCCACATACTGCCCCATACACTGCCCACACACTTCCCCACACTCGTACCCACACATTGCCCCACACACTGCCCCACACACTTCCTCATGCACTGCCCCACACCCTGCCCCACACACTGCCCCACACAATTCCCAATGCACTGCCCCAAACGCTGCCCAACACACACTTCCCCACACACTGCCCCACACACTACCCCACACACTGCATACACACTTCCTCACACATTGCCTCACATATAGCCCCACACACTGCCCCACACACTGCCCCACACACTACTCCACACACTGCCCCACAGTGAGACTATGCTAATTAGAACGCTGTAATAAAGCATACACTTCCACACACACTGCCCCACACACTTCCCCAAACGTTTCCCAATACACTGCCCACACACTGCCCCACACACTGCCCCATACACTGCCCCATACACTGCCCCACACACTGCCCCGCACACACTTTCCCACACACTGCCCCACACAGACTTCCCCACACACTTACCCACACATTGACCCACACACTGCCCCAAACACTGCCCCACACTCTTACCCACACACTGACCCACACACTGACCCACACACTACCCCACAACACTTACCCACACACCGCCCAACACATACTTCCCCACATATTACCCCGCATACTGCCCCACACACTGCCACATACACTGGCCCATACACTGCCCCACACACTCCCCCATACCCTGCCCCACACACTTCCCTACATACTGACCTACACACTGACCCACACCCTTCCCCAAACACTACCTCACACACCCTTCCCCACATACTGCCCA
Source organism: Branchipolynoe longqiensis (assembly GCA_030323885.1). Lineage (NCBI taxonomy): Eukaryota > Metazoa > Annelida > Polychaeta > Phyllodocida > Polynoidae > Branchipolynoe > Branchipolynoe longqiensis. The sequence continues at coordinate 7,423,029 of CM059190.1, forward strand.
ACGCACACTGCCCCACACCCTGCCCCACACACTGCCCCTCACACTGCCCCACATACTACCCCACCCACTGCCCCACCCACTCCCCCACCCCCTGCCCCACACAGCCCCACACATCACCAATCGCCCTTCAATATCCCTAGCCTGGCATGCACTGGAGATGGATTACCTTGGAAACAGGGAGGAGATGATTGCGATGATAAAAGTATTAATTGCAAATACCCACTTAATGAGAGCGTCCATATCAGTGTGCGTGTAGGCAATAGCACATTGTGTCTTGAATAGGCAGGTATTAATCAAACTCTTCCCCCTACCCCCCTCCAATTGTCATCACACTATTTTCAAAAGTGGTTTTCCTCTTGGCGATATATCACTGAAATCTACTTCAGGTATATATTATATGTTTGTTTGTTGTTGTTTTACGTCCTAGCAACATCTAAAGCTAAGATTCCTTCTATGCGGTATGCGGCATGCGGCATGCGGCATGTGGTATGTGGTATGTGAATGGGAGGATTCCTTCTACGCGGTATGTGGCATGCGGCATGCGGCACACGACTGGCTATATTAAAAAAATAAAAATAAACAAGTATACTCCACACTGCACTGACCTAATATGGCATTTATATCCATGTACCTCTTTGTACGTCACATGGGAGTTCCTACCTTTATAATTACCAAATTATAGATAAGTATTCATATTTCTGTGGCTGTGGTAGCATTTTTACCAACCCGTAACCCCACCACCACCACTACCATATGTTTCCCCTCCGCACCCCTGTGTGTGACCATTCGGTAATGATCAGTCGCCTCTCCTTGTCTAAAACTAATGGACACGTGCAACTGAGGTTTCTATTCGCATACCGTGTGCCACATGCTGCATGCCACATGCCACACCGATCACTACAGGGACTGATCGAGTTGCCGCATTCGCATTCGCATTCGCATACCGCGTGTAAGGAATGTAAGGAATGTAACCCATTGACTTCAAGGCGTTTTGATTTTTTTGCCGCATTCGCATTCGCATACCGCATACCACGTGTAAGGAATCTTAGCTTAAGGTCATATCAGGACGGGTACTGACTTGTGACAATTTGCACTCAATGCAACTTTATAGTGCTGCCCCACTGGGAGACCAGGGCACCAGCATAATGACCTGATATCCCACTCAGTCACATTATCCTGACACTGAACCAACCAGTCCTTGCCCTATCCTAATAATGCTGAGTATCTGGCTAGGAAGTGACAAGTATACATTTTTAAGTCATTGGTTTGACTCGACCAGGATTCGAAACCATGAACCCATCGGTTTTGATCCCACGATCTCCCCAAAACAGGAGACGGACGCTCAACTCATTTGGCCATCCCATCTGGTCATATATATATTATATCTGGGGTAATATATGATGCATATTCTCTATGACCTTAGATAGTTGTTCATTAGGGATTCCTGTTGGCCATTTAGTTGTTCAAAGTGTGTTGAATTTTCAGTTCCTATAAAATAATGACTATTGTTGTGGTGGTGATGAAAATGGGAGATGATGCGCCTAGACTTCTGTGTATTCAAAGGGTAGTGTGCTAACCATTACACGACCTAGGCTCCCTGGTGCAATCATCCTATCCACACCCATCTCTCTATGTGGCTCCTTGTACAAGAGGTGAGTGCAGACTACTACACTCGTCCCCCTGGAATTCTATGTCTTAAATGGTTTACGCCCATAAGTTGTTTAATGCTTACAATTACGTACATACAGCCAATGCACTTACATATATATATATATGTAGTAGTCTGTACATGCGCTCCACTACCACGCGGTGGCGGCAGACACTATGCCGCACACCTACACAGTTACACTGAACTGCGCTAGGTGGTGGCACGCTAGCCACCGGGCAGAGCCCTGACTTGGCTGCCCTCTACTGCGTATGGCTAGCACACACCCCACTCACCTATAGGGGCGACCTGGGACCTGGCGAGTTAGGGGGCGGGTCAGTTGACTGTTGATGCTGTGGAGAGCGGATAGGTTTTGTAATAAACCAGTTTGAAGCGTACTGTTATTAAATCTTGGTGTTCTTCCGTGAGTGCGTGGCAGTGTGGAAGACTGTGGAGCATCATATATATATATATATATATATATACATATATATATATATATACATACACAGAGTATGCTCAACAACCATCTCTTGCTTAGCTGTATGAGATCCTATTCATGGCAATCAGTGTTGTGGCGTGATGAAAATACAAAATATTGCGCCTAGAGCAGGATTCGAACCCACACTTCTTGCTATCCTAAGGCTAGCATGCTAACTATAATATGACAATCAGCCTATCCAAGCCTACCTGCATATGTGACTCCTTGCCTGAGAGGTCAGTGCAGAGTACTAGACTATTTTAACCACCACCCCTATCCCAATATCACAGCTCCTAAACCCTAGCTGATCTTGATTGGAATCCTGACCAGACATAAAGCGGTTGTTTTATTTCATGGAAGATAAGCAGCGAAGGACAACATGGATGGACAACATCACTGAGTGAACAGCAATGAGCTATGCGGAATGCCTGAGAGGAACAAATGACAGGAAGAGATGGAGGTCCATTGCAGCCAACCTTCTTCGAGAAGACGGCACCCATTGATTGATTGAAGCAGTGAAGAGAATCCACTTTATTAAATATTTTCACTGAAGTAGTGTTAATTAATCTTGATTGATGTTGAAAAGGAATCACTGGACTATTGCCACACATAGCATGAATTAATCTGGAGTATAGTACCATGTAGTGTCGACGACCCTTGACTGAGGTTCAACAGGAAGTGCTGGACTACAGCCATGCATAGCGTGGACAACCCTTGATTGAGGTTGAAAAGGAAGCCACGGGACTATTGCAACACATAGTGTTAATTAATCTTGATTGAGGTTGAAAATGAATCACTGGACTATTGCCACACATAGTGTTAATTAATATTGATTGAGGTTAAACAGGAAGCACTGGACTATTGCAATATATAGCATGAATTAATCGTGAGTGAGGATGAGAAGGTACTGGATTATTGTAACCCATAGTTTTAATTAATCTTGATTGACGTTGAAAAGGAATCACTGGACTATTGCCACACATAGCGTGAATTAATCTGGAGTATAGTACCATGTAGTGTCGACGACCCTTGACTGAGGTTCAACAGGAAGTGCTGGTGAAAACGGAAGTGATGATGAAACCGGAAGTGATGGTGAAACCGGAAGTGGGAAGGAGTCCCCCAGATGTGTGCGATATGGAACTGACTTGAGCAGAGATAATCTGCGGTTAAATCCAACTTAACACCGTTGCCCCCGGGGCGCCCTCTGGTGGCCTCTTGTGGCCCTCTGGTGGCCCTTGCTGGCGCCCCCCTGGTGACCTCCTCCTCCACCTTCCCCCTAGTGGCAGCAGCCCGCACTAAAAAATGCCCTGCGGCCAATGGGGACGACAATGGAATGAATGGTCAGCGGAGTGGTTCAGATGGGGAGTGGTTGGTGGGGGTGGTTGGTGGGGGTGGGGGTAGGGGGTGACGGAGGCGACCTGCCCCCGGGACCAAGTCGCGACCCCTGGCGGAACTAGTACCGGAAGCCATGTGGTGGCCGTGGCGCCCCCTAGAGGGTGAAGAGGTCAGACATGACAGGTTGTGGTGCTGTCCGCAGTGGTTAGTGTCTGTCTGCCCCGCTGGTCGGCGCTACAGTGTGTGTGGGTGGGATGTGGGGGATGTGGGGGTGGGGGAGACTACACTCATTAGAACGCTGTAATAAAGCATGCACTGCTTTCTAAGGAAAATTGAGAAAATGACAATTTCTGGTCATGCCTAGCCCCATCTCGACTCAAACGAAAAGCTGAGATAATTGACACTTGTCGCTCGCTACCTTCCATGATTTATCTCGGAGGATAAGGCCAGATCTGATTGGATCAGGGCCTAGATAACGTTACTGAGTGCTGAGAACCAGATGCCAAGCCTGAAAGTTCAATGCAGACTGCTACACTCATCCTCCTGGATTTTTAATCCTGTTAAATGGTTTATGTCCATATGTCATTTAATGCTTACAATTATGTATATACATACAATGCGCTTACATATATATACTCAGGGTAAGTTCAACAACCATACACCACGTATCTTGTACAGGATCATGGTCACGGCAAGCAGTGTAATGGGGGTGGTGAAAATGGGAAATATTGCGCCTAGAGCGGGACTTGAACCCACATCTCTGGCATTATGGGTCAGTGTGCTAACCATTACACCACCTAGGCTCCCTGAAGTCAGCACCCTACCCACGCCCACCAGTACATGTGGATCCTTGTCTGAGTGGTCAGTGCAGACGACTGGTACTAAACTATTTACATAAACAGTGTTGATGCAACACCATGAAATCTATACAGCAGAATATTTGTGTAGAAGAACTTGTGCACTAGGACCAGACGGGATGGCCGAATGAGGTAGAGCGTCCGTCTCCCGTGCTGGTAGATCGTGGGGTCGAACCCTGGTCGAGTCAAACCAATGACTTGAAAATTGATACTTGTCGGTTCCTAGCCAGGCGCTCGGCATTATTAGGACAGGGCAAGGACTGATTGGCTCAATGGCAGGATAATGTGACTGAGTGGGATACCCGGGCAGGGTGCTGGCGGCCTGGTTTCCCAGTGGGACAGCACTATAAAGTCGCCATGAGTGCACACTGTCCAAGTCGGTACCTGTCCTGATATGACCTTAGATGTTGCTAAACTTGTTCACTATCACAAGTTGTACAACTTTAACCCTGTTTTCCTTGATACTTCCTCTGAGGGTACATATAGCCTTGATACTTCCTCTGAGGGTACATATAGCCTTGATACTTCCTCTGAGGGTACATATAGCCTTGATACTTCCTCTGAGGGTACATATAGCCTTGATACTTCCTCTGAGGGTACATATAGCCTTGATACTTCCTCTGAGGGTACATATAGCCTTGATACTTCCTCTGAGGGTACATATAGCCTTGATACTTCCTCTGAGGGTACATATAGCCTTGATACTTCCTCTGAGGGTACATATAGCCTTGATACTTCCTCTGAGGGTACATATAGCCTTGATACTTCCTCTGAGGGTACATATAGCCTTGATACTTCCTCTGAGGGTACATATAGCTTGATACTTCCTCTGAGGGTACATATAGCCTTGAACTTCTCTGAGGGTACATATAGCCTTGATACTTCCTCTGAGGGTACATATAGCTTTGATACTTCCTCTGAGGGTACATATAGCCTTGATACTTCCTCTGAGGGTACATATAGCCTTGATACTTCCTCTGAGGGTACATATAGCTTTGATACTTCTTGAGGGTACTAGCTTGATACTTCCTCTGAGGGTACATATAGCCTTGATACTTCCTCTGAGGGTACATATAGCCTTGATACTTCCTCTGAGGGTACATATAGCCTTGATACTTCCTCTGAGGGTACATATAGCCTTGATACTTCCTCTGAGGGTACATATAGCCTTGATACTTCCTCTGAGGGTACATATAGCCTTGATACTTCCTCTGAGGGTACATATAGCCTTGATACTTCCTCTGAGGGTACATATAGCCTTGATACTTCCTCTGAGGGTACATATAGCCTTGATACTTCCTCTGAGGGTACATATAGCCTTGATACTTCCTCTGAGGGTACATATAGCCTTGATACTTCCTCTGAGGGTACATATAGCCTTGATACTTCCTCTGAGGGTACATATAGCCTTGATACTTCCTCTGAGGGTACATATAGCCTTGATACTTCCTCTGAGGGTACATATAGCCTTGATACTTCCTCTGAGGGTACATATAGCCTTGATACTTCCTCTGAGGGTACATATAGCCTTGATACTTCCTCTGAGGGTACATATAGCTTTGATACTTCCTCTGAGGGTACATATAGCTTTGATACTTCCTCTGAGGGTACATATAGCTTTGATACTTCCTCTGAGGGTACATATAGCTTGATACTTCCTCTGAGGGTACATATAGCCTTGATACTTCCTCTGAGGGTACATATAGCTTTGATACTTCCTCTGAGGGTACATATAGCCTTGATACTTCCTCTGAGGGTACATATAGCCTTGATACTTCCTCTGAGGGTACATATAGCCTTGATACTTCCTCTGAGGGTAAATATAGCCTTGATACTTCCTCTGAGGGTACATATAGCCTTGATGCTTCCTCTGAGGGTACATATAGCCTTGATACTTCCTCTGAGGGTACATATATCCTTGATACTTCCTCTGAGGGTACATATAACCTTGATCCTTCCTCTGAGGGTACATATAGCCTTGATACTTCCTTTGAAGGTACATATAACCTTGATACTTCATCTGAGGGTACATATAGCCTTGATACTTCCTCTGAGGGTACATATAGCCTTGATACTTCATCTGAGGGTACATATAGCCTTGATACTTCCTCTGAGGGTACATATAGCCTTGATACTTCCTCTGAGGGTAAATATCGCCTTTATACGTCCTCTGAGGGTACATATAACCTTGATAATTCCTCTGAGGGTACATATAGACTTGATGCTTGCATGTGATTGGTGGAAAATTCATTTGCCAACTCAGACCACACCTAGTACCCTAGATTGATAGCGCAATCCTCCCACCCAACCCAATGGCACATTCCCTCCCGCTCTCAGTACTACTGTCTACTCTACCAGATTACGTAACTCTCCCTACACAGGCGAGCCCTGGCAGGCGCGACCTCTACATATTTAATGCCGCTTTCTGATATTAGATAACCCGGCTGCCTCATACCTGCTTGTAGACCGGAAGTTGTATGTGCAGGTGGCGCCCTCTATATATGAAGAGTTCAGGCGCAAAACTATGTAAATGCCAATCAAGAAATGTAGTTTAAATAAAGAATTTTTACCTGACATTTTTTTTTATTCCCACAAATTCCAATTTTCATATGATGATATGGTTATGGAGCAATGAACAAAAGAGTAGGAATATAAAAAGATAGAATTGTTGAGGGTTTTATTCCAGCGTTTATCTCCATTTTGGGATTGGCGTTTATGTGGGTTTCCACCTGAACGCTTCATATGTTCAACTTCACCCTTTCCCGACACATGTATACATTTGATATAAGCCTTCGCCACAAAATAATATTCATAAATAAATAAGGTGCCGTCCAAGGTTGTCAACTATTTCATGGTCGCACAAAACATATGACAGGATCCAGATGAGGTTTTTTTATGTTTTTATTGAGGCTCTATTTATACTGTACATAGCATACCAGCCCGGGTATCCAGGCTTGTTTTCAATGCTGGCCAGTTGTAGTTTTGGTGTTATCTTACCACACAGTAGCTGCTGATAAGGTATTTGATTGCTTGCATTTCAGTAGCCAATAGATAATTGGTTGGTATGGTTAGTAGCCTAGGTTAGTTTTTTTTGTTTTTTTCTTGGCATATATGTATTATTTTATTTTGTTCTACTCTTATTACTAGACTAGCCTACTCCTATTTACATATCATAGGGTTGTACGTCGCTGTGTTGTGTGTTATCTGGCTACTATTAGCATGGTTACCTTCCATTGGGCATCCTGCTGGTGGGCCGTGACATATCACATGACCCTTTGCAGTGCAGCTTAGTGGGGGTTTCTAAGCCATATTTTGCACAGAAATTCTTTGTAAGTTTTTAGGTCAGGAGTGTGGTAGATGTATCACAACTCTAAATAAAAACTCAAAATAAATCCACATCAGGCACAGTTGAAAACTCATCATTACCCCGGCCACTGAAGTCTTATGGGGCTGTCACACTACGACGTAACGACGTCAACGTAGGGAGAACGTGAAGAACGTTGAACTTCTCGGCGTAGTATGCAAATTTGGGCAGAAGTTGAACGTGGATGCAGCGTAGTGGACGAGAGAGTAACGTCGGTAAAGCGTAGTGATACCGTCGTTCGACGAGAGAGGTGAACGTAATGACGCTGACGGAACGTTATGAACGTTATTCCATCGTCAGAAGAACGTTACGTGACGTTAGCTACGTCATGAGACGTTGAATGTACGTTGAATGCACGTTCTCCTGACGTTCTCCTGACGTTCTCCTGACGTTGTCCTGACGTTCCCATTACGCCCTGTGGGCATTTGCACTTGGTTTAATGGGGGTCAACGTAGTGGAACGTAGTTGAACGTAGTGAGGAGCGTTGGAATAACGTCCGTTTAACGTCATTGACGTTCGCTGAACGTGAACAGAACGTACGGCGAACGTAAACCCTTACGTTCGACCTACGTCGAAACTTTTGAACATGTCCAAAACCTCGACGTATCTCGACGTAACACGACGTAATGTGACGTAGCTCGACGTCACTCTAACGTCATTATGACGTCATCATAACGTAATCCAACGTACATCAACGTAATGACGAAATATCACCACGTTAGGCTCACGTTGGCTCATTACGTCGTAGTGTGACAGGGGTATAAGAGAGGGCAAGAATGGTCAGCATTGACTGGCTGATCATGAGAGTGCAACTTAGGTGGTCTGGCCATGTAGTCTGCATGGATGAGGATAGCATACCAAAAGCTCTCTTCTACTGTGAGCTTGTAAAAGGACGCACAAATCAAGGTGGTCAGAAAAAAAGGTTTAAAGACTGCCTTAAACTGTTAAATACAACCTGAAGAAATGTATCGTCAACACTACAACCTGGGAAATAGTGGCCAAGGATGGGACTTCATGTGCTTTTATTCACAAAGGCACAACACAGTTTGAAACTGATCGTATATATCAAGCTAAACAAAAGTGTCAGCAGAGAAAAGATTGTCTCCTTCATCTACCAGACTCTCAGACAGCAGATACGCACACATGTCCAATGTCCACCACACATTCCAAGCACAAATTAAACTCATCAGTCCTTGATAAGTTCACAACAAATGATGAGTTGCTGTCATCGTTGTTACCAATGGACAACCAAGAAGACAACTTTCATTGTTGATACTTATCGCCAATTTTGCTTGTTTGTACATTAGTTGATGAAGCAGGGGAATTTTGTCAATTGACAATTAATCTTCTTCATTCCATTGCTCCTAGCCTTATCCTAGTAATACCGATAACCAGGCTAGGCAACAAGAAGTATGGATTTTTAAGTCATTGATTGACGCGACCAGGATTCGAACCCAGAAAGCGGGTGTTCAGCTCATTCAGCCACCCCATCTGAATCTGTAATAAAATGTTGATGTAAATTACTTTGGGGGTCGGCTGGGCGGTCTGGAAAAGTAGTTAATTACCATTAAGCATTAAGGAACTAGCACTAATTAACTAGTTAACCAACTCCAACATTAAGCATTACGTATTAAGGAACCACCAATAATTAACTAACTAATTATCTAACTCCAACATTAAGCATTAAGTATTAAGGAACCACCAATAATTAACTAACTAATTATCTAACTCCAACATTAAGCATTAGGTATTAAGGAACTACCACTAATTAACTAACTAATTATCTAACTCCAATGTTAACCATTAACTGTTAAGGAACCACCACTAATTAACTAACTAATTCGCTTCACCCGGCAAATGAGAAGACGATGAGAGAGACGAAAAGGCTTTAATCAAGTAATCAATTCGGCCTGTAGCAGGCTATGCATGTGGGTGACCAGGACCCGTCAATTCTAGTGCCGACAGGGGCAGAGTTCCCGCTCACCTGAATAACGGACGACGGAAGCAAAGTCCGAGTCACCGAGGTGGACTGACTTGAGAAAGGGAAAGGAAGAGCGAGGAAAACAGAAATAGACAGCCTCGTTCGCAAATTACGCATGTTAGCCTCGCCAACATGCTCAATTAACTGACTCCAATATTAATCATTAAGGAACCACCACTCAGTAAGTAACTAATTAACGAACTCCAATGTTAAGCATTAAGGAACCACCACTAACTAACTACCTAATTCACTAACTCCATGTTAATCATTAAGTATTAAGGAACCACCACTAATTAACAAACTAATTAACTAACTTCAACGGTAAGCATTAAGGAACCACCATTAGCTAACTCTAGCATTACATCAATCACTAATTATTAAGGGGCCACCACTAATCAACTAATTAACTAATTGAAACGCCCTCTCCCCTCTTTTGTCATACACCTCCAGTACCATTAATATACTACTACCAACATGAATGAGATCAGCAAAAAATAAATCTCTCATCATGTATGATTCAGCACTGACAAATCCAATGTTCTGATAAATAAAGCATTTACCATCCATTAAAAAAAGAATAAGAAAGGCCAAAAAAATCGGAGATTCTAAAATGCTAGGCCACGTCCTACACAGAGTCAGGCAGGACCGGGGTTGGCTTCAGGTCACCCGGCAGACCGGGCTCCTTCGGCCGGTGACTTCAAGAAGTTGCTCTAGGCGATCCAAAGTCCTCACCCCACACCCCCACACCCACCCCCACACCCACACCCACACCCACCACGCACCGCACACCCACCACCCACCCAACACCCACACCCACACCCACACCCACCACGCACCCCCACATCCACCACCCACCCACACACCCACCACCCACCCTGTGAACCAGGAGTTAAATCAGGCGAAGCCACTCTGATGAGAAATGTAAAGTTCAGGGACCCTGACCTGCACCTAATGCGATTTTCGCCCAGTGCCCCGTCCGGGGAGGGCGCCCCCCTCCCCTCCATTCTCCCCTTTCCCTCCTCCCTCCCCTCCCCCTCTCTTCTCTCCTCCTCCTACCCCCTACCGTACCCCCTCCTTCCTCCATCCCCATTCTCGCACTCCCCTCTCCCCTCCCTCTTCACACCCTCCCCACTCTCGCTCCCCCTCCCTCTCCCCTCCCCTCCCACATCCTCTTCTCTCCCCTCCCATTTCCCCCCTCCCCTCTCCGCCTCCCCCTTTATCCATCCCCTCTTTCCCCCTCGCCTCCCCTACCCCTCCGCTGCCCCCCCCCCTCCTCCCCTCCCCTGTGTCCTCATCCCAGCGCCCCTGTCTTCTCCCCTCCTCTGTCCCCCTCCCACTCTCCTCCCCTCTCCCTCCCCCTCTCCGCTGCCCTTCTCCCATCCACCTCACCTCACCTCACCACCTTCTCTCTCCCCTCTCCTCCCTCCCCTCCCCTCCATCCCATCCTCTCACCTCTCCTCTCCCCCTTCCCCTCCCCTCCCCCCCACCTCTCCACTGCCTCTCTTCTGCCACCTCCCTCACCTCTCACCTCCCCCCCTCCCCCTCCCTCTTCCTTCCCCTCCCCTCCCCTCCCCTCCCCTCCCATTCCCTCCCTTTCCGCCCCCCTCCTCTCCCTTCCGTCCCCTCCCTCTCCCTCCCCTCCCTCTCCCTCCCCTCCTCTCCCCTCCCCTCTCCTCCCCTCCCTTCCTGTAGCCTCGCTCCCCTCCTCTCCCCCTCCCCACCCTCCCCATCCCCCTCCCCTCCCTTAGCCTCCCCCTCCCCCATGCTCAGCACGGCACGCTGCAGGGCCCGCTAAGACGGATTACCATTGGTCAGCGTCTGACACCAGAGGGCGCCACCGACTAAATGGGGTCAGCAGGGACTGACCTCGCCACCACCAGCGCCACCACTCGGCATGACGGCGAGAAACAATGGCCGACAATATGGGATGAGACGCGTGCGGCTCCTTCTATTATTGAATTTTTTTTGGGGGGGGGGGGGTTGTTTTGTTGTTAAAGTTGCACAGTCCAATGGTTTTGACTTTCTGTAATTTTTCTGAGATAAGTATATGTTGTTGTTGTTTGTTGTTGTTTGTGTTGTTGTTTTACATCCTAGCAACATCTGAGGTCATATCAGGACAGGTACCGACTTGTGACAGTACACACTCATGGTGATTTTATAGTCCTGCCCCACTGGGAAATCAGGCCGCCGGCACCATGACTCAATATCCCACTCAGTCACATTATCCTGACACTGAGCTAACCAGTCCTTGTCCTATCCTAATAATGCCGAGTACCAGGCTAGGAAGTGACAAGTATCAATGTTTAAGTTATTGGTTTGACTCGACCGGGAATCAAATTTGCGAACTGCCGATCTTCCGCACGCGAGGCCTGTGCTCTACCGATTCGGCCAAAATTGATTGTTATAATCTACCGTACTTTAGTTTGAAATAACTTTGGCTATATTTTGAGTTATTTGAAGTGAAAACATGTAAATATTAGTTTTGGTAAGCACGCCAAAACTCTGACACTGTATGATTTAGCAGTAAATACGAAAAGGTTTATATTAAATTGTCTCAGTATTCCCTTCTATGTGGCAACAAATAAGTGTATCAATATCTAAATTTTTTGTTTCATCGGAGTATGCAGCTTTTATCTAACTCCGGCTTTCCTGGTGAATATATATATAGGTCATTCGCTGAAACTGGGCACCACATATTTGGTTTCCATTTTACCATCATGATAATAAATTATTTTGGGAGCAAGTCAAATAATTATTGTCGGCTCTGTGTGTTAAATATGTTCGCGATAATACATGTATTTAATCTGTCCTGCAACATGTGTCTAAAGGTTTGCTTGTGTGATTTTGTGCTAAAGTTAAAATGTGAACATTTACACATCGACAGCATTAATTTATTCACATGCTTTTTAAAACTTTTTTATTGTAAGAAATAATCTTGTACTTGTAATAAATAAACTCTTCTTTGAATTTGTTGTGTACGTTAAAATGAATAAATTCTATCAATTAATAATAAAACTTTTCTTTTTCTATGGGAATTTGTTTCCCTTGACCACAAATATATGATTGTGAGCTTTCTAATTTAATGAGTGTCTATTGGCACATCATTGATTGTCTGCTTTTACATGTAAAAGTGGTTTGAACAAAAAACAAACATTTCTCGCCGTGAATATGGCCTATGCTGCCGACACGGCATAAAGCAAACACCAATCAATCAATCAAAATCAATTATGTTAAAATGATGATCTGGATGTAAGCTTGAATCCCATCTTACACCAGTGATATTAATGTATTGCTCATGACTTACACAAGTGATATAAACTTATTGCTCAATTTGCGTAAGATCAAAATCAATAAGTAAAATAGCTTTTTCTTCCCAATGCTGACATATATATGCATGTGTGAACCTTCATACAAACATGCATTCTGCTATTATTTGAAACATTTTCTGCTATTAATTATTTGGAAGGTTTCCACTCTTTGGTTCGATGTCACACTTTAGTGCCAAGTTTCAAAGAATGACCCATATATATAAATAGATAAGATAAATATAATATATATATTATATAATATATATGTGTATTATAATGGATTATAATAATATAACATAACGTAGCAGAATCCAAGGTTTATATATATATATAGTGTATGATTATTATTGCACATTTGTTATTACATGTATTTGAAGTCGCGCACCCACCTTGATCAGGAGTGCGTGAATGGGGCGCCACCGTATGGCTGTCACTTCGTCTGTAATTTTCTTTTTTATGTAGGTAGGGCGTATAGTTCCCCTGCCATAGACCTATTAATAAATAGACTCAGCCCAACTCTGTCTTCTTCCTTATTTGCCAGAGTGGTTATATATATTATATATTATATATATATATATGTATATATGCCTAGAAGCTGCATAGTCGGATGTAAGCATGACATTGTCTAAACCAAAACACGTAGCAAGATTTGCTCCTACATTATCCACCTTAGATATGGCGTGGCACACTCATTAAACATTTATTGCAGGTTGGTGCTGCTATGCCGCTAGGATCGAAAGTGCGTAAACAAAGCCGCCATGTCCAGCATTTTGCTGTGCACACCAAAATTAATGTTGCATGTTTGCATTTCAGATATCGCCAAATTTAGCACTTTAGAATAACATTTACTTCAAACTCAGCTTCAAGTAGATGCTTGCTTCTTGGGGTTTTACATCCTAGCAACATCTAAGGTCATAAAAGGACAGATGCCGACTTGTGTCAGTGCGGACTCATGGTAACTTTATACCGCTGCCCTACTGAAACACTGAGTTGCTGGTAAAATGAATCGATATTCCACTCACTCATATTGTTCTGATACTGAGCTAACCAGAAGCCTATGGTGTCATAGTTTTAGCGTGCTTGCCAAAATTAATTTTGCATGGTTGTAATTCAAATATCATAAAAGTCAGTCATTTAAAATAAAAGTCACTTCAATCTAACATTAGGTAGATAATAATCAATTTAATATATTTAACCCAGAACAATGGCAGAAACTTAAAACCATCAGACTATGCAACTGTAGTGGTCTGCACTGACCTCTCAGGCAAGTAACCACATAGACAGGTATGCATGGGTAGTGTGGTGATATCAGGGAGCCTAGGTGGTGTAATGAATGGTTAGTACACTGGCCCGGAATCCAAAGAGATGTGGGTTCGAGTCCCATTCTGGGCACAATATTTCCCATTTTCATCACCCCCACGACACTGGTGCCGTGACCAGGATCCTGTACAAGCTTTGCGATGTATGGTTGTTGAACCTACCCTTTGTATGCATGTGTTAGTGTATTGCCTGTACATATGTAATTGTAAGCATTAACAGACTTACAATTCCAGGGGGACGAGTGTAGTGGTCTGCACTGACCTCTCAGGCAAGTAACCACATAGACAGGTATGCATGGGTAGTGTGGCGATATCAGGGAGCCTAGGTGGTGTAATGTTTAGCACACTGGCCTGGAATGCAAAGAGAGGTGGGTTCGGGTCCCGCTCTAGGCGCAATATTTCCAATTTTCATCACCCCCACGAGACAACTTTAAAGCTGCATAATCCGATGAAAACATCAAATTTTCAAAACCAAAGGAATTACCTAGATCTGATTCTACATATATAACTTAGATACTGAAGAAATTCTTAAGCATTTGTCGCCACAGAAGCCTATGGTGTCAGAGTTTTAGCATGGTTGCCAAAATTAATTTTGAATGGCTGCACTTCAAATGTCTTAAAAGTTAGCCATTTCAATCTAAAAATTACTTCAACCTAGAGTAAGGTACATTATAGCGATCAACCTAATATATTTATCTGGAAAAAATTATAGTAATTCAAAACCATAACAAATTATGGCGTTGGAAATTTATCGAGTATAAAGAGGGAATACAAATGTAAATTGGGGTTTTATCTTTCAGTGGGGTCTGTCCATGATAGGAAAATGGTTCAAACAAATAACGCAAAGCAGCGAACAATACCAGGTTTCATACAGAGCTGATCCTTATCCGGTTGGTTGTTGGAGTTTTGCATCCTGGTAACATCTAAGGTCATATCAGGATGGGTTCTGACTTGTGACAGTGCACACTCATGCAACTTTATAGTTCTGCTCCACTGGGAAACCAGGCCATCGGTATCATGACCCGATATCCCATTCATTCACATTATCGTGATACTGAGCCAAGCAATCCTTGCCCTATCCTATTAATGCTGAGCGCCAGGCTAGGAAGCGACAAATATCAATTTTGTACGTCATTGGTTTGATTCGACCAGTGTTCGAACCCATGGTTTTGATATCCTATGATCTACCGAAATGAGAGACGGATGCTCAACACATTCGGCCATCCCGTCTGGTCCCTTACCTGGATGGTGATACCCTGTGGCTTGGTGTGGGTCAAGGTCATCGACACCGGAAACCGGAACCGGAAAAGCGTCTGGGTGGCTGGCGAAGGGCGACGTTGAAACCACCTCCCTCTTCAAGCGCTTCTCTTTGGCACGGCGATTTTGGAACCACACCTTTTAGAAATTTGTTTGGTGGAGGTGGGGGGGTGGAAGAAAATGGCCTCGTCTTACAATTCTGTTTTGGAGTTTTATTTTGGTGAATAGTTTATTCATCAAAACATACATTTTTGTCAGTACCGAGGCACTGGTCTTCCGACCGTTTACATTACATTGTAAATAGGTAGATCAGCAGGTACTTAGGTAGGGCATATTAGTAGATTATGAAGGGGGTTAGTGGGTTAGCCATAATAAGTTCAGTATTATAGGCTAAGATGGTGGGTCGCTGCAAAAACTGTGCTGGTGTAAGTGATCGGATGGGTGAGAGAATTCGGTTTTGGGGTTTTATTTTGGTAAACAATTTATTCATCGAAACATACATTTTGCTTCAGTGCTGAGACACTGGTCGTCCGCTCGCCAGGCACATTACATTGTAAATATTGTATTATTAACAACCCCACCCCAAAAACATAATTCATAAACTCACATAACTAGCTACATTAGAGTTACACTAGAATTTTCCTAACAAACCAACATTTATATACCGCTTGCCTAACTGCAACTGAACATTAAAACTTACTACAAGTTTACCAACTGAATACAGAAGATAACTTCTGCTTACATTCTAAATAATGTAAATACTCACATTGATTGACTATATTGATCTGTTATATGACCTACTGTACCTTTATGGAACTTTTGGTTTCAGAATTTCATTGTGTTACATGGTGCAAATTGTCTATTCAACAGGTATTGTACACCTTATTCTATATACCTTTTGTGTAAATAACCCTGAATTGAAAAATGGCTGGAAGACCAGTGCTTCGGCACTGACAAAAGAATTATTCAGCAGAATAAACATATTTACAACAACAACAAAAAAAATAGGGATCTCCGACGACAGTTAAGATTGAGATTAAAAAGGATCAAGATGGAGATAAATAAGTATGATTAAAAAGAAATTAGAAAGGTATTATGAAGATAATATTATGATACATAAATAAACCTTTCTGTGTGATAGCTTAGCTATCTTATATATTTATAGTTTTATAGTCTAACGTCAGAGATGTGGTGATTTGTATATGTATATGTGCACAGAGCTTTAACTTAAGGTCACTCATCCGTGAAGGCTTACCTCCATGACCGATAAGGAGTGGAGACAAATGATGTTATCTTGATACCGAGCAAACCAGGGGCCGTATGCAGGAGTCAGTGTTAGCGAAGCAAAACGGTGTTTGGAGGGAATTCCGGTTTAGCGGCGAAAAAATGGTATGCACGAGTCAGTGTTAGGCCTAACACCAAAGGCTTAACCGGTGTTACCTTACCCCTAAAAAATATCAGGTTTAGCGAATTTATTAGGCCCAAATCTATTCAATGCGACCATATTTAACAGAATTAGATACGCAATAAGTGAAATTTATTCAAATTAACCCTAAATTCGAACCCTCCTTAAGGCTACCGCCGCATTGGCGGCGATATTACTAGTTATATTTTCGAATCGACGAACGTAATGTAAACAAATCGCCGCCGCTGCTGAAGCGGCGGCGGCGATTTGTTTACATTACGTTCGTCGATTCGAAAATATATTCTGTTAAATAGGATTGAATAGATTTAAGCCTCATATATGGGTACAGACGCAGAGGGATTTCCCAAATCTATATATAATTTCACGTTTAGCTAAAATGTTAGTGTTACGCGCTCCTGCATACCACTTGACACAGTTCCTGACATTGGCGATAGCTAATCGGTAATAGGCTGTAACACCAAACCCCGCTAACACTGACTCCTGCATACGGGCCCAGTCCTTGCTCTATCCTATTAATGCAGAGCACAAGGCTAGGTAGCGACAAGTATCAATTGGTAAGTCATTGCGTTGACTCAGCCGAGAGAGTAGATTCTAGGACATGTACAAATTTTGTTTTATTTAACGATGCCTCTAGAGCACATTTAATTTTATCATCGGCTATTGGACCTCAAGCATATGGTCATTCTGTCATATTTCTTTGGAAGGAAACCCGCTGGTGCCACAGAGGCTACTCTTTACGATATTCTAGGACGCGTACCCCAATAACTATAACTATAACTTTAAAGCATGCAAACTCTCCACCGACCCCGGCTGGTTCAGCCTTTACCTGTACAACTCGTACGTCGAGGCCCAGCTTCTTTCCGAGCTCTTCGCGCAGACTCCGCGACGGCTTCCTGTTCACATTGTACATGTTCTTGAGGTCCTCGAGTTGCTTGTTGTTGATGCTGGCCCGCGGGCGTTTCGTGCTGGGGGCGTTGCTGTCGTCATCATCCTCGTCTGGAAGTCAAAAGTAGTTCAGCATCATTGAAATGTAGGTCATATCCACTAAATATGATACATGTCCACTACACATCTAATATATATATAATATCGAATGATGGTTAAGGTTTAGGGTCGTTCTGATCAGTACTCCTCTGTTAATCGGTGCTGCCAATGCGCATCATCATACTCCACTGATGCTTCACCATGTAAGGGTTATGAATAGCCATTTTTGGGGGTCTACTGTACACATTTCATATTAATTTTGATGGTTTTTACTAACTTTGGTCACTTCAACCAGAGTGGCATCTATTTTGAGTCATATAACCGCAGAGTGTTGTGAACTCTGCCATTAGATAGCGTCATCGATATGGTTTACCGCATAGTGGTACAGATGGATTCCACCAGATGCCGGCACTATATTGGACTGAGACTGTGCATGAGTCCGGAATATAGCGGAGAATGTGGATATAGACATGGTCTTTGATTACAGTCAGAGACTGTGGATATATATATAATTAGAGTTCAACACAATATTGGTCCAGCAGTGGCCTCGCATGCAGGAGATCGGGAGTTTAATTCCTGGTCGAGTCAAACCAATGACTTATAAAATTGCTACTTGTCGCTTCCTAGCCTAGCACTCAGCATTAAGAGGATAGGGCATGGACTGGTTGGCTCAGTGTCAGGGAATGTGACTGATCAGGATATTGGGTCATGGTGCTGGCAGCTTGATTTCCCAGTGGGCCCGCACTATAAAGTAGTCATAAGTGTGCACCGTCACAATTCGGAACTTGGATGTTGCCAGAACATAAAACTCCAATACCCAACCAAACAACACTCACACACAATATCATACACTCACACACACTCACACACACTCTCACACATACACTCAGACATACTCACACACACTCACACACTCACTCACACATACTCACTCACACACACTCACTCACACACTCATTCACACACACTCACTCACACACTCACTCACACTCACACTCACACACTCTCACACACTCACACACTAACACACACAGACACACTCACACTCACACCCTCACACTCACACATTCACACTCACACACCCTCTCACACACTCACACACATTCACATATGCACACACTCACACACACACTCACACACATTCACATGTGCACACACTCACACACACTCACACACACTCACTCACACACACTCACACCAATCACACACACTCGTGCACACTCACTTACACTCTCACACACTCACATACACTCACATACACTCACACATACACTCACGCATACACTCACACATACACTCACACATACACTCACACATACACTCACACATACACTCACACACTCACACACTCACACATTCACACACTCACACACTCACACACTCACACACACACACACTCACACACTCACACACTCACACACTCACACACTCACACACTCACACACTCACACACTCACACACTCACACACTCACACACTCACACACTCACACACTCACACACTCACCCACCCACTCACCCACTCACACACCCACGTTCGCGGGGTAAGATTTCCCCGGGGACCCCCGGCATTGTATGAGCAGTGGCGCGCGATTCAGATAGTCCCTACTATCAGCTCTGTCTCGGCGGTATGGGTTGGCGCGCGACTCGCAGATCGCGTCATCTGGAGCGCTGGCCGCTCTCAGTGTACCCCGACGTACATAACTAACGTCCCGTGAGATATGAAGAAGCATTTGGAATCTTCCTCGACAGATCATGATACTAATGACTGGTGGATATTAATATATTGATAGATACTAATTATTGGTATATTAATTATAGCATAGATACTATATTAATATATATTTATAATAGTACACTGATGATAGTATATGTACTATATTAATACCGACCCCCCAAGGGGGAGACTAATGACTAACACGTGTACATACATATATACATAAACAATACCCAGACTCATAGAGGTAGACAATGAAATAACCAAAATCCAGCAAACGGAAACTGAAATCCAGCAAACGGAAATGGAAATAGATCATCAAACTTCGCTATGCAGCATAGAGGTTTGATGACAGCCATTGGTTAATAATATCCTATGGGCTTAATCAGTCTCTGTTAATACCTTGACGGTGTGCGGCCGCAGAGTAGCGCATGCCAAATTGAGGAACAACTACACTGGTCCCTCGCTACAGGTCTTCCATATATGGTGTGATGACATCACTGGGACCAGTGTACATTTTCCTCTGCGCTACTCTGCAGCAAAGCTGTCAAGGTATTAAGTCCATAGGCCCAATTTATGGTATTCGGGGTCAGCGTTTGGTTAATAATATATCAAAATAAATGCCTGCTGCCATAGAATTTGCCGATATGCGCAGTGCAAAACTTTGATTTTATACAAAATTAATAGAAATAAAGAACAATTTGGCATAAACATGGATGCACAAATGCAATATTAATACTTTATTCCGTGGAAACGATGGCTGTATCCGATTATCACAACCGCAACTCGGCTCACCCGAGTTGCTAGAATTTCAAATCGAACACCATGAGTGGAGTAAAAAAAATACATGCGCCATCATAAAATACTTTGCTGTAGTTTTATCTGGGGGTTGTTCCTAAGCATTGCTTATTCATATTAGATACTTATTATAGTATACTGATAATCGTATCATCATCATCATCATGCTGTCGGTCACGATGCGACAAAGACTGCTTTCATTACTTGACTGCCGCTCTCCATTTAGCTCTCTGCTGTGAGAGTGATGTGTACATTTCATGAATACGATAATCGTATATATACTATATTAATAGATACTAATTATACTATGCACTATATTGGGTGTTTGGTTGTTGGAGTTTTACGTCCTGGCAACATCTAAGGTTTTATCAGGACAGGTACCGACTTGTGACAGTGCACACTCATGGCGACTTCATAATGCTGCTCCACTGGGAGACCAGGCCTCCAACACCATGACCTGATATCCCAGTCAGTCACATTATCCTGACACTGAGCCAACCAGTTCTTGACCTATCCTAATAATGCTGAGCGATTGGCTAGGAAGCAACAAGGCTGCACATTAAAGCTGCATAGTCTGATCACATTTTCAAAACAAAGACAATTATCCAGATTCTATTCTACCTATCTAACTTAGATACTCGTGCACTTATTAAGCATTTGTCGCCACATAGACAGGAACACTGAGCCAATTTAATAGAACCTCTTATTGCAGAAGTCTATGGTGTCAGAGTTTTGGTGTGCTTGCCAAAACTAATTTGAAATGTTTACATTTAAAATATCTCAGAAGTTATCCATTTAAAATAAAAGTTATTTCAAACTAAAGTAAGGTAGATTATAACAATCACTTGAATATATTGATCTCAGAAAAATGGCAGACACTCAAAACCATCGGACTATGCAACTTTAAAACAACACGCCAACAGGCACTTTATTACAGGCACTTTTGTTAATTAGCGCATTCTTTTGCATCACATTAATCAGAACAAGTAGCAAAGCATCGGGTTTTGTTTCGCTCAGCGCTGAATCGACATTGCTTGCCAGTAAATGAGCTTTAATTTGGTATATGATAGATATAATCATATTTATAACAAAATCAAATTATGACAAAAAACAATACAAAAAACACCCCATATTTCATTCAGTGGTAAAGGTAACAAATTTCAAGTAAATACAAAAGATATTAAAATGTGAACATCTTGAAAAGTAAACAAAATAGAACATTTCTGTTTCTTATGTTCTTCTGCATTTAACTAGCATTGTGCAATTAACCATAATTAACTGCCCTGATTTAAGATATACAAAAAATGACTGGCAGTAGCTACCTACCTAGAGGTTCTGAAATGCCATTTCCAGCTATTTCACGGAGGTGAACATTTTTGGATTTTACTTGGTTGGCGAGGGGGCAACTTCCGCCCTTCAAGTCAGTTCCAGCCCCCTCCCCCACTCCCCAGTTAGCTACTCACCAGTGGCGGCCGCGCTCGTCTGCCGGGCGCGTTCAAAGTCGGCCCGACACACAAGGGCATGGTCCGTGCGCAGGTAGAAGTGGTCGCCAGTGTCGAGTTGCTGGCCACACACGACGCACGTGAAGCAGGCGAGGTGGTAGACGTTGTCGTGGGCGCGTCTCACCATCTCGGACGGAGGGATGCCCTCCCCGCAACCACGGCACCGAGTGCCGAAACGCCTGCAATGGGGAGCCGAGCGAAAGAGGTACAGGTGGAGTTGGTGGAGGAGGTGGAGGAGGTGGAGGAGGTTGGAGAGGTGAGAGAGGATGGAGGAATGGAGAGATGGAGGAATGGAGAAGTGGAGGAGGGAGGAGATGGAGGAGGTGGAGGGAGGTGGAGGAGGTGGAGGAGGTGGAGGATGGAGGAGGTGAGGAGGTGGAGGAGATGGAGGAGGTGGAAGAGGTGGAGGAGGTGGAGGATGTGGAGGAGGTGGAGGAGGTGAGAGATGAGGAGGTGAGGGGTGGAGGAGGTGAGAGGTGGAGGAGTGGAGGAGATGGAGGAAGGGGAGGAGTGTGGAGGGGGAGAGAGGTGGAGGAGGTGAGGAGGTGGAGATATGGGGGAGGTGGAGGAGTGTAGGATGTGAGGAGGTGGAGTGAGGTGGAGGAGGTGGAGGAAGATGGTGAGGTGGCGGTGGAGGAGTGGCGGAGGTGGAGGTATGGCGAGGTGAGGAGTGGAGGAGATGGAGGAGGTGGAGAGGAGGTGGGAGGAGGTGAGGAAGTTGAGGAGGTGGAAGGGATGATGAGGTGGATGAGGTGGAGGGGTGTGGAGGTGATGGGTGGAGGAGGTGACGAGGTGGAGAGGTGGAGGAGGTGGAGGAGGTGGAGGAGATGGAGAGTTGAAGAGGTGGAGGAGATGGAGGAGGTGGAGGGGTGGAGGAGGTGGAGAGGTGTGAGGAGGTGGAGGAGGTGGAGGAGGTGAGGAGTGAGAGATTGAGGAGGTGGAGGAGGTGAGGAGGTGGAGGGAGGTGAGGGTGAGGAGGTGGAGGAGGTGAGGAGATGGAGGAGTGAGGAGTGGAGGAGGTGGAGGAGGTGAGGAGGTGGAGGAGGTGGAGGAGGTGAGAGGTGAGGAGGTGGAGAGGTGAGAGGAGGTGAAGGAGTGGAGGAGGGGAGGTGGTGGAGGAGGTGGAGGAGGTGAGGAAGATGGAGGAGGGTGGAGTAGGTAGAGGAGGGTGGAGGAGGTGGAGGAGGTGGAGGAGGTGGAGGAGATGGAGGAGGTGGAGGAGGTGGAGGAGGTGGAGGAGGTGGGAGAGTGAGGAGGTGGAGGAGATGGAGGAGGTGGAGGAGGTGGAGGAGATGGAGGAGGTGGAGGAGGTGGAGGAGGTGGAGGAGGTGGAGGAGGTGGAGGAGGTGGAGGAGAGGTGGAGATGGAGGAGGTGGAGGAGGTGGAGGAGATGGAGGAGGTGGAGGAGGTGGAGGAGGTGGAGGATGTGGAGGATGTGGAGGAGAGGTGGAGGTGGAGGAGGTGGCAGGCATAATGCAGACCACGCTGTTTGGATTTCAGTCCCATAGGAATCGGATGCCCAAAGTGAGATAGTGATTGTGTGAGTGTGAGTGTGAGTGAGTGTGTGTGATAGGTGTGTGTGAGTGTGTGTGAGTGTGTGTGAGTGAGGGTGTGGGTGAGTGTGTGTGTATTAGAATGTGTGTCTGAGTGTTTGAGAGTGTGAGTGTGTGTGAGTGTGTGTGTGATTGGTGTGAGTGTGTGTGAGTGAGTGTGTGTGGCGAGTGTGTGTGTGAGTGTGTAAGTGTGTGAGTGTGTGAGTGTGTGAGTGTGTGAGTGTGTGAGTGTGTCAGAGTGTGCACGAATGTGAGTGTGTGTGAGTGTGTGTGGGTTAGTGTGTATGAGAGTGTGTGAGTGTTTGAGAGTGTGAGCGTGTGAGTGTGTGAGAGTGTGTGAGTGTGTGTGAGTGTGTAAGAGTGAGTGTGTGTGTGCCGTTTGACTCCATTTGGGTATGAACTAAACACAAATATTAGGTGACACATTTTTAGACACCTGTAAGGCCCAAATTCCAAGATGGCTGCCTTCACTCGTGGAAAATAGAGAAAATATATATCTCTGGAACTACTTGATCAATTTCAATGATGTTAGACTCTATTGTTGGGTTTTCAAGCATGCCTTATCATTTGGAATATGTTTCAGGTCGATAGTAGGTCAAGGTCATGCAAGATAAATGTCAAGGTCAATTTCAATTTGAAATGGTTTCAAGTCGATCGGAGGTCAAAGTCAAAACAAAGGTCAACATATGATGAACATTCAATAAATTCAAATCATAACAATCAGGTTATGTTGCAATTTTGTTAAATTACAGCATAATACTAGAATACAAACGTAGAAACACCAAGGAGGTCCATGCATACATACAGAAGTTCAGGTTCAAGGTCAAAATTTGAATACAAATAAGCAAATATTCTCCCATTCTGGTAGATCATGGGATCTGAGGTTTGAACCCTTGTCGAGTCAAACCAAGGAATTAAAAGTTGATACTTGTCGCTTCCTAGCCAGGCACTCGGCATTATTAGGACAGGGCAAGGAGCAGTGGAATGAGGAAGACCAATCATCCATGATTGAAATTTCCCCTGGTTAATCAACTAATCTACCAAAAATAAATAAAAATACAGGGAGATACACAGAAAACACATTGAACAATAGTAAATTTGGGCGACAATAAAATTGTTAAAAGTTAGTTTTTTTTAAAGCTGCAAAGTCCGATGAAGCATCAAATTTTCAAAATCAAGACAATTATCTAGATTGGATTCTACATATCTAACTTAGATACTGATGCACTTATTAAGTATTTGTTGCCACATAGAAGGGAACACTGAGTCGATTTAATAGAACATGTTACCGCAGAAACCTATGGTATCAAGAGTTTTGGCGTGCTTGCCAAAATTATTTTCACACGTTTGAATTTCAAATATCTCAAACGGTAGCCATTTCAATTAAAAGTTACTTCAAGCTAAAGTAAGGTAGATTATAATGATCAATTTAATATATTTATCTCAGAAAAATGTCAGAAACTCAAAACCATCGGACTATGCAACTTTAAACTTACACAGCTATCTGTTGGCCAGAATACGCCAGTAGCCAAAGGTGCATATTTTGCCTAACTTTGTTTCGTCCGATACAGTTTTTTTCTCTGCTGATAATTCATGTCTGGTTCCCACCCTCATAATGACATCCAGACGGGTGTGGAGCTCTCGCCATTGAGCTATTTCCATAAAACCAGAAAATCCAATATGGCCGCCATTACGATTTTGGTATTTATTGAAAATGTCATATCTCCCGAAGTAATAGAGCTAGACTTCATGTCGGTGTCAAATGACTCATTTAAAAGTGGTTTATTTAATTGTATAGGTTTTGTATACGTACAAATCCAATATGGCTGCCAAAATATGTTAAATTTGTATTTTTGCTTGTTTTGTTTTTTTCAAGTAACTGTCTGTGAAACATCAATGATAAGATTGTTTGTTTTGTTGGAGTTTTAGGTCCTGGAAACATCTAAGTTCATCCCACTCAGTCACATTATCCAGACAGGGAGCTAACCAGTCTTTGCCCTATCCGAATAACGCTGAGCGCCTGGCTGGAAAGCGACAAGTATACATTTTTAATTCATTGATTTAACTCGACCATGGTCCTGGATTCGAATCCCACGATCTACCAAAGCGGGAGACGGACGCTCAACTCATTTGGCCATCCCAAGAGGTGAGGGTGGTGGAGGTAGCAACAGGGCAAAACGCTTATTTTATTCAAAATTAATAGAAATGCAAAACTCTAACCTTATAAATTTAATATAATCTTTTCGGTGAATATGTTTTCTATATGTGTTCCAAGCGGTTTCTTTCTAGGTGGTGTCCTTTTAGAGATATTTAACTTTTTCTGTATGAAGATTGGTCACAGCCATTGACAATCCATTGAGTTTGGCGGTATGAGCAGTGTAAAACGTCTATTTTATTCAAAATGAATAGAAATGCAGAACCCTAACCTTATACATTTAATATAATCTGTTTGTTGAATATGTTTTCCAAGCGATTTATTTCTAGGTGGTGTGGTTTTAGAGATATTTCACTTTTTCTGTATAAAGATTGCTCATGGCCAGTGAAAATGCATTGAGTTTGCCGGTACGTGCAGTGTGAAACATCTATTTTATTCAAAATTAATAGAAATGCAGAACTCTAACCATATAAATTTAATATAATCTGTTTGTTGAATATGTTTTCTATATGTGTTCCAATCAGTTTGTTTCCAGGTGGTGTGGTTTTAGAGATATTTCACTTTTTCTGTATGAAGATTGCTCATAGCCATTGAGTTTGCAGTGTGACAGTGTGTCATCCTGCAGCCAAGCAGCGTGCACACTGACCTAAATACCTATGCTGAAGTCATATGAAATATGTCTATACACACATAACTACACTACGCCCCCCCCCCCCCTCCACCACCTACCCGCATCCATACCGATACCCACCCCACATACCCACCCCACATACCCACCCCACATACCCACCCCACCCTACTCTCCAAACACCCCTCATTCCACCCTCACCCCATCCCCACCCCACTCCAACCCCCACACACTCAACGACCTACCCCCATCCACAACCATAACCACCACACCCACCCCTATCTCCAGGCACCCCTCCAATCCACCCCCACCATCACCCCCACTCCAGCCCCATCCTCACCCCACACCCACTCCACTCCTTCCCTCACCCACACACACTCCACGGTCTACCCACATCCACACCCATAGCCACCCATAACCACCACACTCACCCCTATCTCCAAGCACCCCTCCAATCTACCCCCACCCCCACCCCACCCCCACCCCACCCCCCCACTCCTCCAATCCCCACCTCCACCTCCCGCCGGGACGCCGGGCGCAGGTCACGTGGTGTCTTTTTGCACCCAATGAAATCTCCATTTGTCACGTGTATGTAGATAAGGCAGACGCTGGCTCCGGCGCCAAATCAGGGCGCGCTCTGCGCATGTCCGCCCTGCAGGGACGCCCGGGGGCTGCTTACCAACAAATCACCTTACTTTTATACCGGACGCGGCTTACCAACAAATTGCCTCACCTTCATCACTTTTTAATGTAAAACAAATGTTGCTGTTAAATAAAAGTAAAGCTTGTTTTTATTTACTGACGGCTCTAGAGCGCATTGATTTTTATCATCGGCTATTGGACGTCAAGCATATGGTCATTCTGAGATATTTCTTTGGAGGAAACCCGCTGCCACCACATAATCTACTCTTTCCGATAAGCAGCAAGGGTTCTTTTATACACACTTTCCCACAGACAGGACAGCACATACCACAGCCTTTGATGAACCAGTTGGGGACAACTGATTGGAACGGAAAATAGCCCAAACTGCAAATGTGTCCACTGAGCAGGATCGATCGGAAGACCAACACCTTCAGCCGGTACACTCTACCGACTGAGCTACGTCACGCTCCTTCTTTTTGTTCTTATTCTTTTCTTTTTTTGTGTGGTTGTGTATTTATGTTGCCCAAACCAGTGAAGGTAAATTACTTGTTTTCACTTGTAGTCTCGTGGTTCCCCTTGTTTTATTACTTGTAGATTATCTACAGCATGCATTCTAAAGCCCTGTTCACACGGGGAATGTAAATCGATTCGTAGAAAGCGACTTGCCTAGTTCGACGCACATTTCCCGTGTGAACGGACGTCTGAGGCGGATTAGGGCTGATTCGACTCACGTGATGCGGATAATGTAAACCACCTAAGCGAGGTAGTCTACGTGAATCGATTCCTGTGATGGGGATAACTCTGCCCGTGTGAACGGGCACTAATTTGACTCCTTTAGTTCGCCTTGTCTAGGTCGCTTCACATTTTGCCCGTGTGAACACGGCTAAAGTCTTACCAGGCGCGGTGGCCAAATCAGTAGAGCGTGGACCTCGCATGCGGAATGTCGGGAGTTTGCTTCTCGGTCGAGTCAAACCAATGATTATAAAAGTGATGCTTGTCGCTTCCTAGCCTGGCACTCAGCATTAATAGGATAGGACAAGGACTGGTTGGCTCAGTGTCAGGATAATGTGACTGAGTGGGGTATTCGGGTATTGGTGCTGGTGGGCAGGTCTTACAGTGGGGCAGCACTATAAAGTCGCCATGAGTTCACACTGTCACAAGTCGGTACCCATCCGGATATTACCTTAGATGTTGTCAGGACGTGAAACTCCAACAACCAACCATCATCATACCGGACGCGGTGGCCGAATCGGTAGAGCGCAGACTTCCCGTGCAGAAGGTTGGTTGGTTGGTTGTTGGAGTTTTACATCCTGGCAACATCTAAGGTCATATCAGGACGGGTACCGACTTGTGACAGTGAGCACTCATGCCTACTTTATTGTGCGTCACCATTGGGAAATCATGCCGCCAGCACCATGACCTGATATCCCACTCAGTCACATTATGCTGACACTAAGCTAACCCTTCATTGCCATATCCTATTAATGCAGAACGCCAAGCTAGGAAGCTATAAGTATAAATGTTAAAGACATTAGTTTGAATTGACCGGGACCTGAACTCCTGATCTCCCGCACGGGAGGGCTGGCTCTACCGATTCGGCCACGCCGTCCACAATAAATTTCATGTGCTGCTTTAGTGTTCTGGGTGTTGTTATGTTAGTGTTACTCATACTATTAACACTAGGAATAATATTATTAATAGCAATAATGACCAGAAGGGGTGGCCGAATGAGTTGAGCGTAGCTCTCCTGTTTTGGGAGATCGGGAGATCGGAACCCATGAGTTTGTGGGTTTGAACCCCGTCGAGTGAAACCAATGACTTAAAAATTGATACTTGTCGCTTCCTAGCCTGGCAGACAGCATTATTAGGATAGGGCAAGGACTGGTTGGCTCAGTGTCAGGACAATGTGCCTGAGTGGGATGTCAGGACAATGTGCCTGAGTGGGATATCAGGTCATGGTTATGGTGGCCAGGTCTTCCAGTGGGGCAGCACTATAATGTCAGCATGAGTGCACACTGTCACAAGTCGGTACCCATCCTGATATGACCTTAGATGTTGTTAGGATGTAAAGCAATATCAAACAAACAAAGTAGCAGTAGTATTACTATTTACATTACAATTATTATTAAGACTAGTGTCGTGGGGGCTGATGAAAATAGGAAATAGTGTGCCTAGAGCGGGACTCGAACCCACATCTCTTTGCATTCTGGGCTAGTGTGCTGAGCATTACACCAACTAGGCTCCCTGATATCACCGTACTACCCACGCCTACCTGTCTATGTGGCTCCTTGCCTGAGAGTTCAGTGCCGACTACTACACTAGCAATAATATTAGTATCAGTAGCATATTTATTAATATTATTAATTACGTTACAATTATATTTTAGCATTAGCATTGTTCTTGGCGTTTCCGGTGTCATCATTACTGTCGGATTATTTGTTATTTTATTAGTAGCATTATTGTCATTAATATTTGCTACGTTGGTGTTCTTAATCTTACTGTTTTATCAGTGTTCATCAGGTTTGGCTGAAACCATCTTGCAAGGCAAAGTGAAACTGAAAGACGCAAAGAAAACAAGGCGGACAAAGGAAGAGGCGGTAAAATAGTCTCAGGGAATGGACAGGTTTCGCAAATCCCAGAGGGCAGTGGAAAACAGGAAGAAATGGAGAAAACTGGTTGCAAAGTCATCCGTAGTTTCCCAATCACCTTCGCTGTTAAAGGATTGATGATGATGGTGATGATGATGCTGATGATGATGGTGGTGATGATGATGGTGGTGGTGATGGTGACTGTGAACAGTACTACTACTATTGCTTTTTTTTCTTTGTACATTAGTTGCGTTGTAGTCTGCACTGACTTCTCAGGCAAGGAGCCACAAAATTCCAGGTAGGCATGTGTATTATGGGGATGTCTGGGAGCCTAGGTGGTGTAATGGTTAGCACACTGGCCCGGAATGCAAAGAGATGTGGGTTGGAGTCCCGCTCTAGGCGCAATATTTCCCATTTTCATCACTCCCACGACACTAGTCTTAATAATAATTGTAATGTAAATAGTAATACTACTGCTACTTTGTTTGTTTGATATTGCTTTAGATCCTATCAATATCTATGGTCATATCACGATGGGTACCGACTTGTGACAGTGCGCACTCATGGCAACATTATAGTGCTGCCCCACTGGGTTCAAGTCAATGTGTGTTCAAGTCCCGCTCTAGGTGCAATATTTCACATTTTCATCACCCCCACGGCAGTTGTTTAAGCAGGGAAAATTTCAATCGTGGATGATTGGTCTTCCTCATTCGACTGCTCCTTGCCCTATCCTAATAATGCCGAGCGTCTGGCTAGTAAGCGACAAGTATCAATTTTTAAGTCATTGGTTTGACCCCACCAGGATTCGAACCCACGATCCCACGATCTTGCAACACGGGAGACGGACGCTATTAAGTGCAGCAGTCCTACACTTATTATAATTGTTATGATTTGATCATGACTTGAATTGGAATTAATGCACCTTCAGTCATCACGACTAGTGGCATTGTGGTGGTCTGCACTGACCTGTCAGGTCAGGAGCAACACTTACAGCTGGGAGCCTAGGTTGTGTAATGGCTAGCACACTAGCGTGGAAAGTAAGAGCATGGGTTCGATTCCTGTTCCATTTGCATCACCCCTATGACTGCATATTGGCCGAATGAGTTAGAGCGTCCGTCTCCCGTGCTAGTAGATCGTGGGGTCGTGCGGTCGAACCCTGGTCGAGTCAAACCAATGACTTAAAAATTGATACTTGTCGCTTCCTAGCCAGGTGCTCAGCATTATTAGGATAGGACAAGGACTGGTGTGCTCAGTGTCAGGATAATGTGACTGAGTGGGATACCAGGTCATGGTGCCGGCGGCCTGGTTTCCCAGTGGGACAGCACTATAAAGTTGCCATAACTGCGCACTGTCACAAGTCGGTACCTGTCCTGATATGACCTTAGATGGTGCTAGGACGTAAAACAACAACAAACAAACAAAACAAATAAACAGCATATTGGTAACATTTCAGCACCGATGACTGTATATTATAGGTAATATTAAATATTAACATAAGTACTACATACTTTCTAAAAATGACTTGCTGCCATAACCTCTTACTCACAATTCACTTGCTCAATTTTGAATTAGCTATACTTGCAGCGTCATCAAAGGCTAGTTGCTCTCATACCATGTCTATGTAGTGTGGGAGGTTAAAAATCCCTTTGGGTCGGTAAAAGTATAGGCTTGGGCTTTCTATCGACAAACTGTCTAATGGTGAAAAATAAGTCCATTCAGACTTACCATGATAGGCGGTATAAATCTTTAAGAATATAACATTGTAAATAAATAATTTCGATCTGGATTCCAATAGAAACACCAAATGAAATAAATAAAATAAATGTAAACTTAAAAAAAGAGAAGAAAGGGAAGAAAAACATTCCATCGAGGAGTTAGCGGGTAGCAGCGCGTTCAGATGGATGACAATTACGTCACAGCGCGCTGACACTGGTGCCGGGTGGTGCCCCCTGGTGGAGCCCCACACATCCGCTCGGCGCGCCCTCTGGTGGAGCCCCACACATCCGCTCGGCGCCTCCTCCTCACCTCCTCCTCACTCACTACACCCTCCCCACCCCTCTCCCTTCGTCCTCCCTCCCCTCTCCTCCCCCTATCCACCCCTCTCTCCCTCCCCTCCCCACCCCTTTCCCCCCTCACTCACTACCCCCTCCCCACCCCTCCCTCCCCCTCACTCACTACACCGTCCCCACCCCTCTCCCTTCCTCCTCCCTCTGCTCCCCTCCCCACCTTTCTCTCCCTCCCACCCTCTCCCTCACCCTCTATCCCCTCCCCACTCCTCTCCCTCACTCCCCCCTCCCCACTCACCCTCTCCCTCACCCTCTCCCTCACTCCCCCCCCTCTTCCCTTCTCCTCCTCCTCTCTCCACTTCCTCTTCCCCCCCCCTCACAACCCCCTCCCCCTCCCTCCCCTCCCCCAGCGTCGTAATCCCCCAGCCTCGTCTCGCCCTGACGGCGTCAATCCTCGCCACTTCCCGCCGTCTCTCGCCGGGTTCGTAAGGTCTCGTCGCGCCACGGGATGAACCCCCCCCCCCCCCCCACCCCCCCAACCCCCCCCCCCCCCCACACTACCCCTGTGTCGGTTGTGCTGCTGGTGCTGGTACTGCTGATGGTGCTGCACCCTAGCGGATGATTAAAATAGCTCATTGCCCTGCCGGTCGGCCGACTCACCGGCCTACAGTGCCACCGTCGGGCGTGATCCTGGCGGCAGACTGCCGAAGCTTGGGGTGGGAGGGTGGGTGGGTGGGTGGGTGGGTGGGTGGAGAAAGAAATGTGTAATAGAGTTGGATGTGGGTGTTATGTGCGTATATGGAGGGCTGGACATAGAGGTAAGGATTGGTATGTGTGGGGTGTGGGGTGTGGGGTGTGGGG
This sequence comes from Branchipolynoe longqiensis, assembly GCA_030323885.1. Classification (NCBI taxonomy): domain Eukaryota; kingdom Metazoa; phylum Annelida; class Polychaeta; order Phyllodocida; family Polynoidae; genus Branchipolynoe; species Branchipolynoe longqiensis. The sequence continues at coordinate 7,455,434 of CM059190.1, forward strand.
TGTGGGGTGTGGGGTGTGGGGTGTGGGGTGTGGGGTGTGGGGTGTGGGGTGTGGGGGTTGGAGGTGGGGTGTATGGGTACGTGGGATGTGGGAGTTGGAGGTGTGGGGTGTGGGAAGGTGGGATTTGGGTGTGTAGGGGGTTGCTTAGTTAGTTGGGTGTTGGAGTTTCAGGTTCTGGCAACATCTAAGGTCATATCAGGAAGGGTACCGACTTGTGACAGGGCCCCCTTATGGCGACTTAATAGTGCTGCCCCACTGGGAAATATATACATAGACAAAGGTGGACAATCCTCAAACCAATCCTCCGTACCCTGCGTTTCATTCAATATCTCCACCATCGCCTTTAAATTGCTGACTCAGCAAAACTGAAATTCACCATGCAGACCAGTGCGACCTTTTAAAACAAATGATATATTTAGCCGTGTTCACACGGGCAAAATATAAAGCGAGTTAGACAAGGCGAATCATATGAATCGATTTAGTTTGAAAGTGGTTCGCGTTCACACGGGCAGTGCTTTGAATCGGTTTAAGGCGGAAGTGGATATCTGCGCATGAGCAAGTCCAGACTCCGACGTCGGCCTGAGAGAGTGTGGGTTCGACCTAGATATGTATGGACTGAATCGTATTGGTTTGGAACAGTCAAAACTTCTGCTGGGCAGTGAAACCCTAAAAATAAATGATGATAAAAATATATGTGCACCTCTAGCACTGCAGTAGCAGGTTCATAAAGCAAATTTACCGGAAAGTAGGTCTCGACTGTCACATCCTTAATCCGCCTCAAGTAAGTGGGTTGCGTTCACATGGGCGATATAAGTCGAATCATAAAATTTGGTTCATATAAACCACCTACAGAGGTGGTTTATATAAAGCGAATCATATGAATCGATTCAGCCCAAAACCGCCTCAGCATCGCGTTCACACGGCAAATGTGAGGCGAACTAGACAAGGCGATTTATATGAATCGGCTTAACTCGCCCGTGTGAACACGGCTATTGTCTACATTTATTGATTATGCAATGGAAATTTCAATCACAATCAATTGGTCTTCCTCATTCTACCGCTCCGTGCCCTGTCCCCGTAATGCCGAGTGCCAGACTGGGTAGAGACTTGTACCAATTTTTAGAAGTGTATACATTTTTACATCATTGGTTTGACTCGGCCGGGATTCACAACCCACGTCCTATCACACAGAGAGTCACCGCTCAACGTATTTGGCATTCAAAATGGCTTCAGTTGCATAATAACAGGTAGCGCTGAATGGATATAAATATCAGGAAATTGTCTGTCTGTATGTTTTGTATCTCCTCTCTTTGTTTGTTGTTGTTTTACATCCTAGTAACATCCAGGGTCATATCAGGATGGGTACCGACTTGTGACAGTGCGCACGCATGGCGATTTTTTATAGTGCTGCCCCACTGGGAGACCAGGCCACCGGCACCATGACCGGATATCCCACTGTCACATTATCCTGACACTGAGCCTTGCCCTGTCCTAATAATGTCGAGCGCCTGGCTAGGAAGCGACAAGTATCAATTTTTAAGTAATTGGTTTGACTCGATCGGGATTCGAACCCACGATCCCATGGTCTATCAACACGGGAGACGCACGCTCTATCTCATTCGACCATCCAGTCTGGTTTATATCTCCTCGGTGATGGCTCCTATAATTCTGATTTATTTTGTTTAATTAATTAATTTATCCATTCCATTTTTTAAATTGCATAATTCGATGGCTCTGAATTTCTGCCCTCTTTTAAAGATACATTTTTTTTGGTGTAAATATGTTTATTCTGCTGAATAAGTCTTTTGTCAGTGCCGAAGCACTGGTCTTCCAGCCCTTTTTCAATTCAGGGTTATTTACACAAAAGGTATATAGAATAAGGTGTACAATAACTGTTGAATACACAATTTGCAGCATGTAATGCAATGAAATTATGTAACCCAAAAGTTCCATAGCAATATGCTAACAGTAGTGTCATATAACCAGATCAATATTAGTCAGATCAATGTGAGTATTTACATGGTATTTAGAATGTAAGCAGAAGTTATCTTCTGTATTCAGTTGGTAAAGTTGTGGTAAGTTTTAATGTTCAGTTGCAGTTCGGCAAGCGGTATATAAATGTTGGTTTGCATTGATCAATATAATTTATTTATAAGAGATACCTTTTCCTATAAATACTTAGCTTTTGAAATATTTGAAGTGAAAACCTGTGAAATTAATTGTGCTGTGAACAGCGAAATCATTGAAGTCGCTTTCTCGAGCATATTACTTTTTATTAGGGCAATGACTGGATAGGGCAATGACTGGTAAGAAATATTTGTAGGGCATGGGATTCGAACCCCCAAGTTCGAACCTTGACCGAGTCAAAGCAATGCCTTAACAAATTGATACTTTTCGGTACCTAGCTTGGCGTTTGGCATTACTAGGATAGGACATAGGAGCAGTGGAATGACGGAGACCACTTGCCTGTGATCGAAATTTCCTTTGCTTAAAGCTGCACAGTCCGATGAATCATCAAATTTTCAAAGCCAAAACAATTATCTAGATTTAATTCAACATATCTAATTTAGCTATCAATGCACTTATTAAGCATTTGTTGCGATATAGAAGGGAATAGTGAGTCAATTTAATAGAACCTGTTCCTGCAGACGCCTATGGTGTCAGAGTTTTGGCGTGCTTGCCCAAACTAATTTGACATGTTTATACTTCAAATATCTCGAAAGTTAGCCATTTAAAATAAAAGTTATTTCAAACTAAAGTAAGGTAGATTAGAACAATCAAATTAATATGTTAATCTCAGAAAAATGACAGAAACTCAAAACCATCGGACTGTGCCACTTTAATTAACTAATGCATCCCAACATAAGAGATGAGTGCATTGGTAGTTAAAGTTGCATAATCCGATAGTTTTGGGTTTCTGACATTTTTCTGAGATAAGTATACTAAATTGATCATTATAATCTACCTTACTTTAGTTTGAAGTAATTTTTTTATTGAAATGGCTACCTTTTGAGATATTTGAAATTCAAACATAAGAAAATAATTTTGACAAGCACGCCAAAACTCCGATACCATAGGCTTCTGCAGTAACCTTTTCTATTAAATCGACTCAGTGTTCCCTTCTATGTGGCAACAAATACTTAATAAGTGCATCGTTATCTAAGTTAGATATGTAGAATCAAATGTAGATAATTGTTTTGATTTTGAAAATTTGATGCTTCATCGGACTGTGCAGCTTTAAGGTGGATATGTAGAATCGAATGTACGGCAAAAATGCTACCAAGTTTGGGAATCAGGAGGGATGTGGTTAGGTGTTCAAACTTCAAAGTCAGTTTAAAGTATAAAGTCTATCGTGAAGAATAAGGTTGCTAGGGAATCAGACCCCCAAAATCAGACGCGGTGTCCGAATCGGTAGAGCGCAGACCTCCCGTGTGGGAGATCGGGAGTTAGATTCCCAGTCGAGTCAAATAAATGACTTACACCATTGATACTTGTCACTTCCTAACTTGGCGCTCGTCATTAATAGGATAGGGCAATGACTGGTTAGCTCAGTGTCAGGATAATGTGACTGAGTGGGATATCGGGTCATGGTGCCAGCGGCTTGATTTCCCAGTGGGGCAGAACTTTAAAGTCGCCATGAGTATGCACTGTCACAAGGCAGTACCTGTCATAATATGACCTTAAATGTTGCCAGGAAGTCAAACAACAAACAACAACAACTACGACAAGGACTTGGTGGCTCGGAACTCAGCCTAAGTGGGGAATCCCACTACATAATTGAATGGTATCCTGGTATTGCAGCACTATCAATCCCCGGGATGTGAAGTGCGCCCTGTCACAAGTCGGTACCCCTTCCAAATGTGGCCCTCCGGTGATCATAGGGTGTAAAACCCCCTTAGCCAATCACCACTCAAACTAGTCAGCAGCGACAAAGTGTTGGTGGCGCCCCCTGTCGATTGTCTGCAGTATTGCTTCTACTGCTGCTGCTGCTGCTGATTATGATGATGTTGGTGTTGATGATGATGAGTCCAACTGGCTGGTTGCGGTTCAAGCTCCGTGGCGCCCCCTCGCGGCGACTAATTAAATCACCCACCAGGAGGCGCCACCGGGACATCATTCCAGTTGCTACGGCAACAATCCACGGACAGTTATCACGAAAATAAATATTTTGCGGAATAATGGCACCTATGTCCATAACACCAACAGATGTTTTGGGGGGAGTTTTCAGTCGCATTGGTGCGCTGAAGGCTGCAAATCTGCAGCACTGTATGGGCACCGCTCAAAGCGGTCCCATGTGGTCAGGAGTTGGCTTCCGATGGGTAGTGGTCAGAGAAATTGGGGGGGGGGGGGGGGGGGGGGGCGGGGGCCTGGTGGGGGGATAAGGAAAAAGGCAGCCTAGGAGCCCAACCACAGTCCTCTGAGAGGGCCGGGGGAGGCTGGGCGGTTGGTGTAGTTTTACACCCCAGTAAGACCCTAGGCCATACCAGGACGTGCACCGACTTGTGACAGCACAGGGAAATCAGACTGCTGGCACCATGACCTGATGTTCCATTCACATTACACACTATCCACAGTCACATTATCCTGACACTGTGAGCCCAGTCCCTGTCCTGATCTCGTTGCGCCAAGCGCCGAGCAGCAACAGGTACCTATTTTATAAGTTATTGGTTTGACGCGACCAGGATCCAAACTTCAGTAAAATTGCCACTTGGTTAGCTAAATTTGGATTATACCTAAATGCAGACTATACTGACAAACCCCTGCGTAGAAAATTAACTATGACACCGTATACATTAAAATGCATACGCTGAACGCACACACTGACCAGATATACCACAAACTCTTAATTAGCTAAATGTAATAACAATATTTCAATGCCTTAAGATTGTTCTTCTAATTAAATAGCGTAAATGGCTGAAGTTAAGCATGGCTGGAAGATCAGTGCGTTACCGCTGAAAAAAAGACTGTATTCAGCCGAATAAAAATGTTTACAAAAAATATATATATATATGTATACCGCACGTGCTGCCCTAATGGGTAGAGCGCACGCTTCCCATGCGGAAGGTTGGGAGTTCAAATTCCAGCCGAGTCAAACCAATAACTTATAGAATTGATACTTGTCGCTACCTAGTTTAATGCTTGGCATTAATATGATACGACTTTTTCTAGGACAAGGACTGGTTAGCACAGTATCAGGATAATGTGACTGTGTGGGATATCGGGTTATGGTGCCAGTGGCCTGGTCTGCTAGTGTGGCAGCACTATGAAGTAGCCATGCATGTGCACTGTCACAAGTGTACACATCGCCCCACCCATGACACTGCGCACTCATGGCTACTTTATAGTGTTGCTCCACATGGAGATCACGCCACCAGGACCAGGACCCGATATCCCATCCTAATATGACCTTAGATGTTGCTAGGATGAAAAGCAACAACAAACAAACAACCAAGGCAAGAATGTAACCTATTCAAATGAATAAAAATGTTTACAAATATACATATATATATACCAGGCGCCATTTTATTTCCTAAGCATTCTCTGATGACAGACTATAATGTGGTGTTTATTAGTCAGTAAAACTCCCGCTACGAGGCGCCACAAAGGGCACCAGCGTCACCAGATCGAGGCTGGGCCCCGGGAAACGATGGGGGGGGGAGGAGGAGGGTTTGGGGGGAGGGAGTAGAGCGGGTCGGAGGGTTGGCGGGGATTAGTCGTGAGGGGCGGGATGGGATGGGGTAGGGTGGAGGTGGGGTTGTGGGGTTGGGGGTTTGCGGGGTTGGTGAGGGGGTTGTGGGGGTTGTGGGGTTGTGGGGTTGCGGGGATTGTGGGGGTTGTGGTGGTTGTGGGGGTTGTGGGGTTGTGGGGTTGGGGGTTGTGGGGGTTGGTGAGGGGGTTGTGGGGGTTGTGGGGTTGTGGGGTTGTGGGGGTTGTGGGGGTTGTGGTGGTTGTGGG